>JBAMBL010002907.1:0-48780 GCA_037043405.1 Drosophila subquinaria | reverse complement strand
ATTAAACCTATTTTTATAAAATCTAACATACTAAAATTATTCACTCTAAAATTATTTCACTCTCTCTTCCCTTTTTATTCTTTATAAAAGAATACTATACATTACTAAATAATTTCCTATATTAAAATCTTATTCATGCACATTATTAATAATCTGGTACTTGCTTTAATTATTGAATTTATTTTCCCACTCTCACTTTGTGAAAGTCAAACGTTGTAGTCCCCATAACATTGACCAATTAACCTGGCCTAATCCGACTTCTGAATCGTGGCCAGGCTGGCGGTCGAGTAGGCTCTCAGGGGTTCATATGTTATCCAACATGGCCAACAGCCTGACCGTTGCCTAATTGAGTTGGCCGTAGTAAAAGGCCCAAAAACACTGGCCTAATTACCCGCCTAACATGTGTAATTTTTGCCAGGCTTATATACTCTCTCGTTCATTGTTGTTACGACAATTTATTTTTATTATTAATTATGCAAACACAAATTTCTTATATTAATGTCTTCTTCTTTTAGCGAAATTAGTTTAGTTTTGTGTGAAATTTATTCTTTTATAGAATTCGATTTCCATAGATAAAATTTATATTTTCGTTTTGCACAATTTTAATATATTTGTTGACATTTAATCGTCATCGCTGAATTGTGCATAATACGATTAGCCCAATCCTATATTTCAATAAACTTTATTTTAATCTGTTTAGTTCGTTAGATCCAAATAATTTTATACACGTGACAAAGCTTAAAAATAAATAACATGAATTGCTTAATTGCTTTTAAAGAGAACAGGGAATGTTTCCAAATTCTTTTGTTAAAACTCTTATGATTTATAAAATGCAAATACAAATACTTATAGAGCAGTTCGAAGCAGACTGAAAGGCTTATTTCTGCTCTTTCCATATTAAAGAATTCCAACTTTTTGCTGATTCACGTCAGCTGTCCAGTCAAGATAAAATAACTCATATATCAGAGATATTTCTTCACCAGAATTTTTATTAAAAGAGGTGGACATTGACCGCAAGGCCCTTTCACGGTCGTTTTAGCTAATGGCATTTTAATTTTCTATGCAGACTTCACTTCACGCCCCGCCGAATGTGTTCTTTCAAAAGATAGAGTAAGTGTGTGTGTGAGCTTAAAAAAAAAAATATATAAGGCAAACCCGACGCACCACATGACGTGACCACAAAAACGGGTCGCTGTCGCCAGGATAATGTGTTTTTTGGGGATACGCGCCCCAAAGGCGGCAAAAGTATTTACGAGTATGTGTCGCAATTAAATATGAAACACAAGGCATAGAGTGGGAGAGAGAAAGAGACAGAGAGAGCAAGAGAGAGTGAGGGAGAGTAAGGGAGAGAGAAAGAATGGCAGCAATGTGATCAATGCTACATGTAGCCCCATTTGGCATACGCATATTTTAGCACATTAATTAGAAGGCATAACTTTATTGGCTCATAACACACGCACTGGAAATACTCTTGGCAAGCTCACGCACTTGGCCACTTAAACACACTCACACACTCACTCGTTCTCTGCATAATCGAACTGTTCCAATTGGAACACACACAAACAGTCGCACTAAAAGCCAATACAAATGTTCGAGTCCGGCTGCTTCAAGGAGAGAAACTCCTGCTCCTGTTCTTAGAGTCACCAAATACATGCCTCGAGATGGTTTGGTTTGTAAACCAAAACAGCAAACACACATCACAGCACACACACACACACACACACACACACACACACACACACACACACACACAATGGAGAGTAAAAAACATACTGAAAAGAATGAAATCATAAATTTCCTTGGCCCACACCACTGAATCCCCGACCTACATCAACACCGTCGTCGTCGTCGTACATTTTATCAACGGGAACACGTTTTTTTACTCTTGTTGCCCTGCAAAATTGGGCAGTTGGGTCGTCGCGTTTGCTGCACGTCACAGATACGAGTCCAATGACAAATGAAATTATAATGTATGAATAACTTTATGCATATTCGAATATCGACAGCGAAATACGCTGACCTGCATAAGCCAAGATAAAAATACATAAGTATGTAAATATATAAGTAATAAAAAAAAAAGAAATTCAATGGCTATTATTATTTTTAAAAATAAAAGAAGAAATTTGTGAATAGTTTTGATTTATAATTTTAATAATTTATTAGAATTATCAAGTATAGTAACTATTTTAACCACTTTAAACTCTTCTCATATGTCGTTTTTTTCAAATACATAGTTTCAATCTACGAGCCATGACAACTGTTCACAAATAAAAAATGCAAAGAACACATATTTTTTTAATAGAATTTGTGAATTTTTTACCTGGCTATAACAATTAGTTGACTAAATATTGTTTGTAATAATTAGTGTACAAATTTTTGAGCTACATAAATGCTCTTAACTAGAGCAGAAATTACACTCAGCAGGAGGTACCATGAATATGAAAGTAATTAACAAGAACGTTAGTTTAGTAAATATGTTAAATAGGCAAATAAAGAAGAAAATGTAGCAAGAAGATTTTAATTGATTAAATCGAACTAAGTATTGTATGATTAAAAGGTATTAAAAAGCTTTTTTAAAGCTGTGTAGTTGTATCTTCCTAATTTATAATCTTGCCTTAAGATATTTAGCTTTATTTGCTGAGGCAAAATTAGTTAAATTTTTTTAGGAATGCAGCACAGGTTCATTAAATACAAGAGTATTTATAAGTTGACATGCACATAGCAAGAATTCTTCTGTTGCTCGTTTTGTTATACTAAATGACTGGGCGTTGCTGACGCCAACTTCAGCATCGACGGCGACATTGACGTCGATTTCGATTTCTGTGGCAGTTTTTTCTTTCGTTTTGTACATTTTTTTGTGCTCGTGCACAGCAATTACACGACTTAAGTGTAGAATGGGCGTGCCGCTATTTAGCTTTCTCTCTCTCCCTCACTCCAAAATGCTGCTCTTGACTCAGTTTGATTGCTTTAAAACGGATGTTACATTTTTGTTGCCTACTTTTCTGCGCGAGTTGACACTGAGTGTCACGCATAACGATTACCACCTCTTTGTTTTTGTTGGTATTGTTAGTGTATGTGTATAAGAAAACATGTGATTCTATGTTGATTTCATTGTTGAATGATGACGCTGTGTAAAATGATTACTAGCACATTCCACAGGTACATTGATAGATCTATATTCACCATTGCCAATGCACTATGGGTATTTTACCGAAAATATGTCATTTATTAATAACTCGTAAAATAAGCAAGATATTTTGATTCAGTTTTTTTTCTTGTGTTATAAAAACCCTTCGAAATTTTATGGAAAAGTGGGCGTGGCACCATCTCCGACCCAGATTTTTCTTTTTAATTTTTTTTTTTTGGTACCCAGTAAGTTTATGATTTATATTGTAACTAGCAAGCTTTTGACCTTATAAATAATTAGCAATATAAAAAAAAAAGTATTTGTTGGACATTGAAAGTTGTAAGCCCTCTTAGACAGCTGTGAGCATAAAATTAAAAAAAAAAATTAGTGGGCGGATATGGGGCCACGCCCACTTTTCCAAAAAATTTCGAAGGGTTTTTATAACACTAGAAAAAAAACCGCATCAAAATATCTTGCTTATTTTACGAGTTTTGATTAAATGACACAAAAACAGACCAAATTCTCCATACGAAAAGCGAGAAAATTAGCACTGAAAAATTGTGAGGTTACGTGCTAAAAAATTGGATTGGGAAAAAGGCGCACCGAGGCGCACCTTGAGGTAAACTATTCTGAATAAAGAAATATTGACTCTACGACATGGACAAGGACTCACTTTCAACAACTTTCAACATTTTTGTTCAACTCTTCCTAAAGTTTAACTTTACTTTCCAAAATTAGACATTGACACCACTTGCTAATTACACAAATTATTAAAAAGACACGTACAAAAACAACAATCTATAAGCAGAAACACGTAGTACAAACCTGAGCAGTTAACATCCATTTCAAATTGGTATTTATAAAATGATTCTCTTTTATGTGTTTCAATTTGAAAATTCACTTCAATTTTGCAGTTAACAAAAGCACGCGGGCATCCGTTGAAACAGCTGACTTTAACAGCTGGTTTCTCAGCATTGGACAGTTATGTTAACATTTCTGGTATGTAACATAACAGTTTGAAGTGTTTATTATATGTTAGCATTAAAAAAACATACATTTGCATACTTTTGAAAAATGAATAAATGACACTTTTTCGGTAAAATACCCCATAGTGCAATGGCAAACAGGCAAGGTGTGTCATATTTTGTTTCAATTTTGCAAATGTGTTTTTTATAAAAAATGCAATCCTTATGATTGCCTGCTACTAATTCCGATTAGTATCCAAGAAGTACTCGTAGTATTAGGTTTTATGTTTTCCCTGACTTATAAGGAAATATTAAATTAATTAAGCCAACACTGTGAAATAAGGCTTTTCCGCACTGCGACCAGTATTAGATCTTTTGTGCCGAAGCCAACACTGTATGTTACATACAAAATTACGTTAGCTTTTAGAAAAATTATAAATCTGATTCTGCGATTAACTTTTGATTCGCTCATTGCCAGTTTGTTTGGAAATAATTGACATAGTTTATATTTGAAAGCGGCGGCTTTACATTCAAGGAGATGTGCTGTTGATTTAATTTTGACATGGATCTCTGGAAAAGAAGTTTGATACTGACAAGAAGAAAAGCATTAAAGTCACAAACAACAGTTTTTCACTTTTATAAAAAACTCGTCTCAGTGTTCAGTTGTCTCGAAACCCTTATTATAATATATGGGTGTATGAAGTTGACAGAGTTGATAAAGTTATTAGCATATATATGTACATATATATTTTGGAGCATCGTGTGCCAGCATTGTGAAACATAACTTTCCTCTCAAGAAATTAAAATTAGAATTAACAAGCTATGCACGAGTACAGCTAATGGCTGTATTAGCGCCGTCAACTCTTTGACTTCACTTAGCGCAGTTATTTAATTAAACCTAAGCTCCCACACCCAAAACACTCCCTCTTTACTCCCACTTTGCTTGTGGATCGTTCCCGTAAATAAATTAAATGTGACATTTGACCGCCATTTGTCTTGGACGACATTTTCATGGTAAATAACTTGTACTTTATATACAGACGTACATATAAAATATAGTTGGGAGCATTGGGCGCGTTGGGAACATTGGGTTGTGTCTCTGTTTTATATGCTGTGCAATGTCATGATGTAATTAAGAGAGCTCCCCAAGGAATTGAGGAACCAAGTTAGTGGACTGGACCATTGTTTCTGACCTTGGCAAGTTGCGTTGATTGATGGCTTAAGTGTTATTTGAGTGTCTATTTATGTTTTTATATATTTCTGTTTTTCGTTCGCATTGTTCGCACTGTTTTGGCTTTTGTTTTCTGCTCATTTCATCCATTTATTCTCCTCTCTCTCTGACTTTATCCGCTTGTTTTTGCTCTATGGTCTTTATTTAATTATATCACATGTGGTTCTAGCATAGGGAGAGAATGGATGGACACATGTGTTATTAATGATATCGATTTGGCCTTGGAGAAATCCCAACTGAGATTGATTAGTCTGCGCTGTTAGCGCTGAATGGAAATGAATGAATTGGAATTAATAGACAGATGCGTGATTATGATTATTAATTCATGTGACTTTGCCAAATGAGTTTAATTGATTCAAATCAGAAATGATCTGTGGATATTATATCGAACATTGCTTAAAGACAATTCCATTTCCTTGGCTCAACATTTATTTTACTATGAATTCAGTATAAACATTCACTTTCGACTGTGACGAGCCCATAAATCACACTTAGTATTTTCTATGAATTTTAAGTAGCATTCTCTATATGGCATTTCATATGCTAAAACAAAAGAGCTAGATTAAGTGCTCTACACTTCACAGGCTGTATAATTTTAATGAATTGTAATATGAACACGTCATGTTCCACATACGACCTGTTGAACAGACGGAAAAAGGAAAACTTAATCAAGTTTTCTGGAGAGTAAAGTGGATATTGAAGTTTGGCAAGGTTGGCAAGGATTCAATTAAATCCGCCTAGGACGGACTAGGCATTTTCATAAAGCACTCGACAATGTCAAGAATTGTGCACATGACTCGCACACGGTGCGTATGTGTAATGAACTTTGCTGTCACTACGCAATATCTACGCATGTGTGTATTTGTGAGAGTCTCTGACAGGTTTTTCGGAAATATCAACACTGAACAGTTCTAGTTATGTGCCAAAATGTGCGTGTGTGTGTGTGCGTTGCGTATAAATGAAAATTTGTTTAGCTCGATTAAATGAACTCGACGAGCTTATAAAAATCGTGCCAACGAGTTGCTAACATCTACAACGACAACAGCAACAACAACCAACAGCAACAACAACGATAAAAACAACAAACAACGACAATGACAATGCAGCCAAGCAAATCTCATCATGCAAATTAAATTTGGCAAACGCTTCCGACACTTGCACAAAAATGTGCGAAATTGAATTAAATATGCATGCAAAAACAGAGCAAAAGCAAAAAACAAAACATTGCAAAGAAAGCACGTAGCTAAAAAGTTTGGACCATGTGTTGGGCTATACACACGTACTTATTTACATATTTTACAAGTCCGTATGTTTGGATTGCCCTTCGTATGTGTTTCTAATATCGCATTCTGTAGCTAACTCATGGGTACAATTGATAAGCTAACTATTACATTTATTGTTATCATATCATTTTACTTTTTTAAATATTTATGTTACTATTAATACTACTTATTAATATTAATTTAAATTAAATTTCTTTAATGAAACTAGATAGTTAAACAATGCTCAAAGATCATTAGTATTCTAAAACAATCTACATCTGTTTATATCTTTTAATCAGGGACCGTAACATTTATAAGTTTTTTCTTCAAAAAATTAAAAAATAAGAGTTATTTGCTGATCTAAAAAAAAATATTTTTAATTATTAAAGCTAATTTATATTTTTTAAAATAAAAAACTATTATTATTTTTCAATTTTTATATAAAAATTTAACCCTAACTCTAATTTTCAATTTTTATTATTAAAATTAACACATAACTCTTATAAATTGAAAATAAAAATTTAATTGAAATATCTTTTGGACCAAAGAAGCCACATCATATACTAACATATATATATGATCTACCTTTCAATTGATATATAATATGTATGTACAAATGCATGTACATACGTGTATATGTATATTTGGTTATCTGCTTAGATACTTGACCAGACCCAAAGATATACAGCTGTTTCAAGAGATGACTTCATCTCTATCATCAGTACCGTTGTGCTGACTTCACCAGCGATCTCAGCGTAGTGTCACTTTTGAGAAGAAAGAACCAGCTGTGAATTCTAGGTCTCAAAAGCGAAAAAATAGCTGTGAAGCTGATCTAGCCCTTTGTGTGTTGTTGTTATAAATAAATAAATAAAATAAATCCCGTCATATGAAAAAAAAAAAAAAAAAAACGAGTATGATTATTAAATTAAAATCTTAATTTATAATCCCCCAATACAACTGTGTCAATCTTTCTGTTTATTTTAAAATAGCTTAAAAAATAGTTATACTTAAATAATTTTTGTAATGCTAATTTTAATGCTCGTTTACCGACTGCGTTTAGTTGACCATGAATAAATAAATAAAGCAAAATAAATAACAATGTTGTCTTTAAAACCATCAATTTTTAGTTGACCACTTTCAAATTAATAAATAAAATACAAATAATCCATTCAATTCGCATAAAATTTACTATTTCTTGTTGAACATTCTTATAAACAATCAGCATAAGTAAAAGCAAATGTTTAGTTTCATTTTCATAAATAACAAGTTTTCGTTTTCCCTTTATACTAGTATCCAGCGGTATTCGTACAGTAAAAGATGTTTATACTTACGGTGTCGTGGCATGCCACGAAAGCTGACAGCTGCCAGAAATGCCAGCAGAATACAGCCAGCAGTTCCCTTGACTCCAAATCCGATGCCTCCACTTCTCCTCGCAGCAACAACTTTTCGTTTAGTCTTTATTCTAGTTGTTGCTGTTGCTGTTGTTGCCGTTGCTGTTCTTACTCCTCTCCCAGTTGCTCCTCCTGCTCCTCCTGCTCCTCTCGCTCCTCCTGCTCCACGTGCTGCTTCTGCTGTCGCTGCTGCTGCCGTCGCTGCTGCCCGTCGACAGCACATTTTATTGCGTGCGAGGATTGGCGGCTGCTTTGTGTCACACCTTTAGGATATGTGTTCAAGCTGTAATTGTTGTTGTTGCTTGTTTGTTTATTTGTTGTTACTTTAAGCTGCTTTTTATGCTGCTTGTTGTTATTTTTAATCCGAGTTACGACAGCTCAAATAATTTGTCATGCTTCACATATATGCGGAAATCTTGTTTCGCTTCTGTTTCTGTTTCAGCTACTGTCTCTGTCTCTGTCTCTTTCTGGCACTGCTATTTAATTATTTCTCATGCAATTCGAAAGTTCCTCCCGTTGCAGTTGCATGGCGTGGCCAACAACGTGACTCTCTGTGCTTTGGACCAGGCTGAGGTCGAGTTGTGGCCAACCGCAGGCCCAAAAACGTAGCTTTAACTTATTTCGTGCTTTTTGTTGGCCAAAGCCAACCACACAAAATATAAAGAGCCCACAAAACGAGAACTATAACGGTAACGAAAAATGCTGTTAGACTCTTTTTGGGTGGAAAAGGAAAAACCACAGAGACTTGGACTGCCACTAGCCAGGGGAGTGGGCGGGGGAAGGGGGAGTGGGGGTATCCATTGTTAGCAAGGTTCTTCGATAGAAGGAACATCCATCTTGTTGCTCGACGCTCTCTGCTCTCTGCTAAATAGCCCGTTCCTTGGTTACTTGGGAACAACTTGGCTTGGCTCTGGAGAATTAGTTTTTGGGGCAGCCGTGATTGTAAGTCAATAAATTAACGAATTGCAACCGGATACGAGAACAACCGCAGTCTTTGTGAATCGAAAAAAGTATGCCAAAATGCACCTAAGTTAAATGTAAATATCAATAGCATTTTTGCAACTCCAACCGCATCATGTGATGAATCAACCTAATTTATTTAAGTGAAACCCGAGCAAACCAACAAAATTGATAAACTCAACTAAGATGAGATGTTATCCCACATTCATGCTGAATATAATGTTATCCAAAATGAAAAAAGTGCATTTTGCAAATTGAGTCAAGGGCAGAAAAAACGTGAATGCATCGAGTTCAACAACATTTATATTGCTTTAAGGCTGCTAGAGTATTTTGTTAGATATTGAAATATAGATAAGCTCAATGGTAATTTATGTATATACCATCAATATTATATTAACTTGCTTATCATAAAATAAATAAAACTCTGAATTATTTCATAGATTTCATATAGATTTCATATAGATTTAGATGGAAGTCATCTGTCCCATTTCTAATAGGATTTTGGGGAACGTAAAAATTGTAGCTTTTAAAGGTGGCGCCTTGTCAACATAACTCGCAATTTATTTTATCCAAATAATTTCTTAGCCTTTTGCTAACACATAGCAACAACTCAGTTAGAAATTTAAGTAATATTTTAAAACAAATAAAAGGGACAAGACACATTGTGTACGCATTAAGGGTAATTTATATTGTATTATCGCTAAGCAAACGAATGGAAAAATGTAGCAAAAAACAAATACCACATGTAATAAGAAACATATAAAAAACTGACGACATTTGCAAATTAACACTTCTGTAATTTTAAACCCAATAGGGAAGATTCTTCTGCGTAACGAAGAGTGAATACCCTTACAGACACACAGTTTCTTCCCTAAATTTTCGCCTTCTTCATAATATCCTTCTTGATATACGTAATATCCGAGTCTATTTGTTATTAAATAGCGATAATAAACTTATGTATATTCAATTTCAAGGGAAAATTCCTTTAATTGTTTTTCTTGTTACAAGCAAACTGTACGAGTATTGTTACCAAAATTGGTAAGACTAAGCTGCCACCTTCTGTCTGCCGTAAACTTTTAAGCTCGTTGAACCCCTTTGGGTATAGGTCTAAAAATAAAATACCTGCTGCTGCAATAAGTTATATATTTGTCCCTCACTTCATTTGGCTTTTAAGTTGGTCTAAAGCATACATAAATAATTAGTATTAATGTTTATTTGTCGAAAATTTGTCAGTAGCAATTAAGTTGTTTACTTATAAATTGCCAAGGCTTTAAATTTCTCTCAGTATTTAAAAGCAACTAGATTTAATAATCCGTAAGCTGATTATAAACGAGTAATTGTAAAGAGCCTGCAAAAACAGCTAATAATTTAAGGAATTTTCTCATTACGAGTAATTCGCTAGTTTTTCTACCTGTACAGGTCAACGGTGCGTTAAGAGCTGAGAGCTGCGAGCTGCGAGCTGTGAGCGGTAAGCGGCTTATTGATTTGCCAGACTCATTATCAGATCCTTTCCTCTTTTTTTTCATTACACCTTTTGAGAGCAGCTCAAATACGCTTTAATGAGTTTAAAATCCATTGTATTTATTTTCATCTTCCTTTTTTTTGTATCTTATTGCTTGCAGCGAATACAAATAAAATTAAAGACTAGACAAGGAAAAGGTTGAGGGAATTGAGACTGAGTTCAGTCTTAGCCAAAGTTGATGCTGAGCTCGAATCAGATTATATTTCAATAAATTACAGCATAACATATGTGTGTATGTAACTAGGACTTAAGGATATATGAGGACATAGACGTCTACGTGTTACAGTGTCACCTAAAATATAACCTACACTCTACACCTGTTCCACATTCAATATGGTAGAAGGGAGAATGATTCTCAAATGATTTCTCTCATTCTCATGCTCCTTCTTCTTCTTCCTCGTTGAGCTGCTTTTAGGACTCCCTCATCATTGAGGTTTCTTTTCTTTTTTCTTGATTTCTCGTTTTCTGCTTTTTACGAGGATACAACGAGACGCAATCAGCAACGTTTGATGCCGCGTTTGACGTCTTTTGACTTTAGATCTATTGCTGATGTTGTTGTTGTTCCAGTTGTTGTTGTTGCTGGTGTTGGCTTTGCTGTATCCGTTTTAATGCGTCGCAATTGGAACTGTGATTTTTGTTGATTTATAAAGGACACATTGCAATTCACATTCACATTCACTCACACTCACATTTGGATTTCGATAACGGAGTTGGATTTGTATTCGAATTTGGATTTGGATTTGGATTTACACGAGACGCGCACAAACAAAAGATACTTGGCCCGCATTCACATTTGTATTCACATTCACAATCAGATTCAGATTCAGATTTCATTCGTATTCATTTATTGCTGCTGCAGCTGCTGACACGCCCACCGCCCACTTCCTGCTATTTCGCTGTTAACAAAAACAGTCAACAGCAACAACAACAACGGCAATAACAACAACAACAAAGCTGATCCTGTTGTGTTTGGTTTGTTGTTGTTGTGCTTCGTAAATTTAACATTCGCATTAAGCTCGCCAAATTTCGCACATTTCGCGCCTAGTTCGTATTCTCAGCTCTTTGGTTACTTTTGTGGTTTCTCCGCCCACGCGTCCGCCACCGAGCCATGCAAATATCCAACTGAATTGCCACAGTCAAAAGGATTCGCTCGTTTTGGCCACGACACGACACGGCGCGTGCCAATTCCAATTCCACGCTGTTGCCGATTTAAAGTTTCATCTAACTCCTGACGTTTCTCGTTTCTCCTTTCGCGTTCCCCCCTCGATGCTTGATGTTCCACTTCTCACATTTTATATGTCGCCTGTTTCTTTGCCACAGCATCCTGTCTGCCCCGTTTGCCAGTTACCCCTGCTTTTTTCATGCCATTACATTGCATTGCATGCCACTCCACTCCACTCCATTCCATTCCGTTTCATACTACTACATTTCGTACCATTTCATTCCATTTAGTTTGCTTGTAGGGGCAAAGTGCGTTACGTTGGGGTAATGGGACAGAATGGAGTGTTGTGAAACATTGCAGCGCATGTCTGTTCCTAATGCGCTGTTAATGTTAAAATGTCATATGTTAACCGTTTCATCTGAACAGCGACCGTTAAAACCATTATTACTGCTATGCTTGTGATTAATGAAAAACGCTCACTTTAATGGAATTTAAGAACAATTTCTTAGATTATTGAGATTATCAAATATTTTAACCAATTTTAAGCTAATGGGTATTTAAATACCCAAGAAAGTGTTGACACTTAGAAAATGTTAGCACGGGGCATTCGGGAGATATCGAGGCAAAATTTATTTCATAGTAAAGAGAAATAACAAAAATATCAAAATACAAATTTAACAGTTTAGTTATCCTTGGTATATCTGTAGTTTTTTACAGATGTAATACTTAGGTTTTTTTCTGCATAGAAAATGTTGACGAAAAAAGCTGAAAAATGTATGGAAATGAGAGAAATTAAATTTGAAGATAAATTTTTTTTGTTTTCATAAACTTCTATGGTCTTCCAGGCACACATTTCAAAATTTCGTCAAAATCGTTTAATGGGTTAATGACCAATAATATATGTAAGTTGTTTTCTTTAGTTTCATTTATAATGTTTAGCAAAATTTCTCCAAGTTTCTTAAAATTGGTAAGTCCCAATCTTGCTCGGGGCCTTCCAAGGTACTCCCACGCCCACTTCAACAAGTTTACAGCTTTCGCGGTTCTTTTGCATATTAAACGCGCATTTATTTCCACAATTCCGTAAACTCAATTGTGTTTGTTGGCAACGCAAACAAAACAAAACAAAAGCAACTTACGTTCCATTCATGCCATTTATACAGCAGTTATTTCATAATAGCTATATGACTGTATACGAATGTGAATGTGAATACGAATGTGAATGCGAATGTGAATGTGAATAGGAGAATGCTTGTTTTCTTTCTTGGTCCATTAAAGCGAGGAGCGTGGCTCGAAAGGTAAAAGGTAGTCAGAAACGAATAACGCACAAATAATTGAGTACGCATCCTGTACAAAGGATCCTCCCGATGACGGCAACGACTGTTAAAGGAAATGCTCAAACTACATATATTTTATTGACAGCCACGTGGCAAAAGCGGCAACACAAGCAGTTAACAACTAAATGAGCTTCCAGGCGCCGAATCTTTCATTCTCTTTATTTGAATATAATTCATTATCAACTATTGTTTTGTTTTTGTATTCGATACAAATTCTGTAAATATTTATATGAGTCAAATGGCAACAAAAATAACATAATTATATTGAACTTTCAATTCTATGTTCAGCTGTTCATTGCTCAGCCAAGACAAATTGTTTTTCGATATTCATGAAAATAGCTTACAAAGTGAGTTTGGCATAAGTTTGGTAATTAAAAAGGCTTTTTTTGAGTCTATTCATAGTTTTAACTACAAAAACACTGTTGTAAACATCACCAAATAGTATATTCGCTGGAATAATAAACCGATTCGATTTCAATATTTTCCGTTTTTGTGACCTCTGATTTATATTTATATGTAAATATGATTATATATTATATTTAGATGTAACATATAGGTATAAAAAAAAAAAATTAAATACAAATGTATATGTAAATACTTATTCCCGGTTATTATTTAAATACACAATTTGAACATACGGTGACTCCCGTTGTAGACTCTTCAATTTGAATAATGAATCCGCTTTTGCTACTGCGAACTCAACTCATAGTATTCACAATGACTCAATAGCTGCTTAAAGCCCAAGCACAAGCCGTTAAAAAGTAAAGCCATCTTCTTCCAAAGAGAGATGGCAGCAAATTGAAAAGACCAACTGCCGAGCACTTCTTACCAGATCTACATCCAGTGGGAAGAGAGAAGAGGGGTGAGTGGGGGAGGGATTTCCCCTTCCTCGGATGAGTCGCACTTGCCGTTTGATTGCACGAGTTCAGTTCAGTTCAGCTCTCTCCTTTCGACGTCATTAAAATGTGTTTAAATAGCGGCCGTTGCACACTGCGTATACGTAACGTAACGTTACGTTCCGTTTTGTGCAATTGCATTTTATGGCCAACTGCTGTTCTACCAACTATCTTGCACAGGTAACAAACAGCAATTGCATTTTTATATCCACCTTAACTCGTGCCATTGCCATCAATTTTGATGTTGCACAAATTTTGTAAGAAATTTTAATTAAAATCTTTAGACTCTCCCTGGGCAATTTAGGCCGAATTCATTTGCCATTGATTACTTTACAAAATATTGGCCCACAACAATGGGTCAATAGTCCCGAAAGTCACCCCAGAAAGGCTTGGCAAACACTTTCAGATCTTTAGGCCAAATGCTGAAATAGAAAACATTTAAAATACAGAAAATACTTTAATATCCCATGCAGAATTGGGAGTTGAAGCTGCCGCTGCATGGCCCAAAAACTTGCAACATTTAAATATTGCACAAAATTGATGTGAAAAGTTTGTTGTGGACGAGATTTTGAAGAGCTTAAGAGTTTAGACGGTTTATCGAAGTGCTTGTAACAGCCCGAACGGATTAAGGATTCAAGTGAAATTGTGCGGAAAATAAATAAACATATGAGCAGCTGAAAATTTGTTGCTCGAATTACTGGCAACAACATTTCCATTAACATACATGAATAAAATTGTAGATAATATTGTGAGCATTATTTACACATTTTTGATTACATTTATTGTTTTCCTTTCGGTTTAATTACTTTTACTGCAATCGAAAACTTAAAAGCACAGAAACTATTAAAAAATATTGTAGTATATCTGGTATTGACATCCTTTTATTTTTAAGTACTTTCCAACTCAAATAGAACTGAAAAAATAGAGTGTCAATAATTCGTCTCGGATTTTGTGGAAACCATTAACAATTCGAGTACAGAGTATCTTTCATTGTTATATATTATTGTTTGCCTGTTTTCTTTTGCTCTCAGTTGTTTGCTAACAACAAACAAACAGACGACATTGAAGTGTCAGCAATGTTTTTCCAACTTGGCCAGTAGATAAAAACTTTGGTCTTCAAGTGCTTTCTTATAACTTGAAAGTTTGTATGTCTTCTGTATTCGCATTCGAACATATATTTTATTCACTGCTGTTGCATTTTTGAGTTTAAAGAATAAATGCTTAGACTTCTTCGGGAATTCACCTGAAAAGTTTCCATATAACGTCTGCATTTCCAATTCCCAATTTTCAATTTCCCATTTCCATTTCTCTGAAAACCACAACAACAACATCTGATCAAATGGCAACTTCAAATGACGCGACTCAGAGGCTGAGGCTGAGATACTTTGCAAACACAATCGAGTGGTAAAATGAGTAGACAATGGGGCGAACGGAGTGAACAATTGAAAAGGGGCGACGAGGGCGGATTGACAGATTGAATTGTGTGAAGAATTTTGTATTTATTCTGGCCTTTTATGACACTCTTAAAGACTGGCAGGTGAGAAGGCTGGTAAAACAGATTGCCTGGGAGAGTGCTCACTGGTTGATTAAAGGTGTGCGATGTATACTACAAAACATACATCTGTATATTTGAAATTTAAAATAGCTTTTGGCCCATGCCAATCAAATGCTGAAGTTGCGGAAATTGTGGCAAGCTTTTGTTGCTTGCAGCTGATTTAAGCTGTTGATTGGGTTGCTTTGTCTGCGTCTGTGTGTGTGTGTGTTTGTGTGTGTGCCATTGAAAGTTATTCATACAAATACACACACATACACACACATTTGTGAGAAGTCTAAGCACATAAATATGACTTGGGGTTGGCTCAAAGTGTGAGTATTAAGACCATTTGTGGCTGGGCACACTTCTAAGTGAGTTGTGGCCAAGTGCTGAGCGTCAAGTTGATAAATCAGATACATATGTGCATATATCTATTTACAATATGTGTTACAATTCCATAGCCCAAACTTTAGAGAGATAGCTCTTAAGCTACTTTACCGCAATTTCAGCTTTTGATTTACTTAGCCATTTGATAGTTGAGTATTTGTTATAATACTACAGAGACAATGAGAAGAAAGGTTGATATTCAAAGAACATGGAGACAGTTTCAATTTAAGTTAAATATTAATTATATCTAATTTCTTAAGACTTTGACTGAAAATTAATCAAATAATTAATGATAATTAAATCAAATTTTTAGGCTAGACTTTTTCGAAATGAGCAATTATTGTTTACAAAATTTTATTCCAAGAATTTGGTATTTTATTTTGTAACCTAAAGAATCTTTCATTATAAAAATTTCACATTTAGTTCCATATTCTTAATGGAATCCTCTACTTATTCATAGCTGTAAGCTACTTCTAGGCCATTAAAATATAACAGCTTGCACGATTCAAAGGAATTCTATACGAGAGCATGTTTACCTGGAATACCAGCAGGTAATAGTTTTTGCTGCTCAATTAGTGAAACCCGCAGATGAATGCCAAAAATTTTTAGAAATTTTCATATGAAATTCTATTCATAATGAGCACACAAAACGGCTTTTCATTCAGCCAAAAATAATTAATTAGACCTTGGCATGAAGTACACACAAAGCGACAATTTGTTCTAACAAATTTGGTTAGAGCCAGAGGGAAGCCGCGTGTTGGCTTAAATGACTTGGCTTAAAGACCAACATGATTTAAAGTGTTTGCCTGCGCAAATAAATAAATATCTTTTTTATTTTAATTGTTTGTTCCCGTTAAGAGAATGCGTTAAAATAAATAAATTACACTTCGGGTCAATAGCAATTAATTATATGAAAATTGCGCTAGTTTTGATTTCGGCATATTTATGTTGCGCCATTTTTTGCCATTCGATAATTTGCATAAATGAATTGTAAACAACACGAGAATTGTGCATTATAAATTCAGCGAAATGTTTCACATTTAAATTTAGTGGGCGTCTGGGGAAGTGTATGTGGAAATGGGGGCGTGGCACAGATGCGTATGATAATTTGGCATGCATACTTTATGTACTGTACATAAATATATATTTATGTTAAATATGTTTACCTAGTTTGGGTCCAAAGGGTCATTCATAAGTATTGTATACATACACATGTAGATATTTATGTGTGTGTTGTCTTTACTTGCTGGCCGCATAAACAGCGACCAAATTTGTAGATGTCAGTTTTTCGTTGGGCCATGATATATTGGCCAAAAGCAAAGACTACGAGTACAACAATTGTATACAAATAAACATTACACAGAGCAACACAGTTGAGCACACAGCAGACAGACACTGCACAACGAACAGTGACTCACAAAATAAATTATGTTTTTTGCCAACACTCAACATTCGTAGGCCTGCCTCATATTCAGAACTCTCGAAGTAAGACTAACCATCCGCAGATGTTGACGTTTCGTACACAACATTTACTTGGAATGTTCTATTTTTATTTGGTAGACATTTTCAAGAGGATACTCAGATCCACTGTTTGACTGGAGCTTGACAATTTTTCAATATATTGTACTATATTAAAATAAATGTTTTCACAATGTCAAGCAATAAAACTTTGTTTACCTAAATGCAACTTCTTACGATAAGATGGAACTCTATTTATTTTTCTAAATTAATGACTATATAATCATTATTCGAACTTTAAATAAAATGAATAACAACTTTACATTCCAAAATAAAACTCAATATATCTGCATTTTATTTTAAAATTTAATAAAATATTTTTTATTTAACACAGCGCTATTGTAAAATACATGAATCTTAAACATAATTATGAGCTATCAAACACAAAAATTGTATTTAGAATCGATTTGATTGCAAAAAACTGAGGATCCATTTAAAGCTTAGAAACTTTAAAATTATAAGTATAAAAAAAAATAATCAAGTTTAAATTTTATTATAAAAACATATTCTTTTATTTTCACTTTTTGTAATGAATGAAGCATATACTTATTTTAAAAACTTAAATTTAATTTTAAAAAATTTGTATTTAATTTAATTTTAAATTTTTGAATTAAATAAATAACCTAAAAATTATTTTAATAATTAAAAATATTATTTAATTCAAGTTAAGTTACTTATATTTTGTAGATGCTAAAAATGTTTACTGAATTCAAAAGTGGTCGATCTTGTTGATATCAAATAGCATGTACATGTACATGTACATGTACAGGTCTGTAGTTATTCTAAGATTTCAAATAATGTAGCTGAGTGTTTTTGGCGTGACATTTAAATAACCAGCGATTGTCGTGCAATTTGTTGATAGCAATATTTAAGAGCAAACATACTGCAAAAATCAAATTTATCAGAATTTAATGAAAACCAAAAACATATTTTTTATTTGCAGTATATATAATTGCAATTTGTATGTAAAAGTGTGACCCCGAAATTGGCTTGTGGTAAACTCGCGATTCATAAAGTTCTTTAAAAAATTGCAATTATAATGAAACAGAGTTCAGAGAAAAAAGGCAAGAAAATAAAATAAAACAAAAGCAGGCCAGTGTATACAACGTATCCAGGATCATCCTCTCTCCATTCTCAGTCGATGTCATGTTTATTTTAAATGCCGCAATTGGAAATAAAATAGAGGAAAAACACAGTTGTTGCTGTTGATGTTCCCATGCTCTTTACTCAATCATCGTTATCTTTATGCCTTGCATTTTTTGCATTGAACTCATCAGCCCCTACCCCATTTCCAGTCTCCAATCTCCAATCTCCAGCTCCATCTGAATCCCACTCCCAGAGACCCGCACCCTGGATACAATTAGCAGTTAACATAATTACATTGGACGCCGCCAGGTTAATGATGCCCACTTGCCCCGATAAGAGCCTTCCATACTCTTCCCTTCTCCCACTTCCCACTTCCCGCCCTGTTTACGCATTCCCCCGCATTTATTAATGGCCTTATGAATGGTATTCTCATTACTGTAAGCCCCGTCGAGAAAAACAAAAAATAAAAACATTGGAGAAGCCTTTGCTATCAGCTTACCCAAATGACACACACATTTTTTTCATTTCAGCTTCAGTTTCAGATTTCCTTTCTTGTTTCTCTTTTTTATATTCATTTAATTTTATTTGTTTTGTTTTGTTGTTTTTTGGGTCAACAAGGCCAAAAGGCCGATTGCAGCCAGTAAAAGCATTAAAATTAAATGAAAATTAAACAATTAAAGACCTTGACTTATTTGTTGAGGCCGATGAAGAGCCAGTTGGAAGCTGATGAATAAAGCTGATGAAACAAGCAGCAATGTGTCAATAATATGTGTAATTATGGCTGCAAATGTATACACAATAAAGTTCCTGAATTTGACAAGAAAGAACCGCAGATACAGATTTATATTGACACTTTTCCACATTACTTGGCTTGCTTACAGGACATTTTGGTTGTTATCCATTCAGTTAGGTTCTATCAGGGGAATGATAAATCAAGCAATTAATTCAAGAGGGTAGGAAAAGATTAACCTTAATTTATTTAGACTTAACTGAATGACAAATATTACTAGGAAAGTGAAACAACCTTTCTGATCGCTTCTTAGAGTTAAGTACTCGTACTATAATTCGCAAGCTAAAAGTCTTAATTATATCAAATTTATTAAATAAACAGAAAATTTGATTTACTCGACTAAATTTTAAATATAATTTTTTTTCTTTAAGAAACCCAAATATATTAAATATTAATTATTAAAGTTAAAGTTGCAATAGAGTTGTTGACTACATAATATAAAACAATTTGAGATAGTCTGGACAGGAATTGAAGTTTTCTAGTAAATACAATATTAAATCACATATATGTAAGAGTATTTCAAATTTTTTCGATACTTCCCTCGTCAGCTTTTAGTTGACATTGACCTGGCATTTACATACATACATACGTTGACCTTTGTCATGTGCTGAACAATGACGAGTATCATGTCATGATTGACTTGTATTTTAAACAAGTTCTCGTTGAGCATGTATCTCAAAAATGTTATGCCATTTTTGATGTTCCAATTTCAGTTGCATTTACTGTTGTATTTACTGTTGCTGCTTATGCTCTTGAACAATTTATGTAGTTGCTTGACCCACAAAGGGCAGATTACGTGACAACTCAGCGGAGTGACAACTCTGACGTCATCAGCCGAGAGCGTTGAAAATTTCAAAGGACATGAAAATTTAAATCACGTCACTTAGCGTGCGGTTGCACAAAAGGCCTAACTACGACTCTGAGGAGTGCGGGTCTCTTTCTCTATCCCTTTTCCTTTGTATTTCTCTTCCTCCCGCTCTCTCTCTCTATCTCGTATCCGGACATAATCATGTACATATATAGTTTGGCTTGTCCTTTGTGTGTGTGTGCCTGTGTGTGTTTGTGACTGTGTGGGGATCAGTGATTCTCTTTCTCTTTGTCTCCCTATTGGTGTGTGAGTATGCTAAGCCGCTTTTGAAGCAGGCACTCAGATACTCACCTGTATGTATGTGCATGTACGTGTGCGTGAACGTGTATGTGAGTAAGTTTGCATGTGTGCGTGTGCCGTTTGTCATATTGCTTACGCTTTTGAGCCGCCGCCTGCGGTTGACATGTCACATTGGCCACGTTGGGCGCCACCCAAAAGTGAACTACGAGTACAAACGAATCCGTTAGATACTTTACCCACATTAATAGTGCCTCCCTTGTGTGTGAGTGTGTTTAATATTCTGCACTTTTTGGAAATGTATTCCGAAATTTTAATTACTTTCTGTCCCCCTCCCATTCACAAATTTTTAGCCAAAGTCATTTAACCCCAAGTCTGACATTACGAATTTTCAACATCATTTTTAAAATCAACAACATTATAAACTTTATTGAAATAATATTTTTGATAAATGAAACAAAATATATTATTTTCGTCGGAATTATTTTAATTATAATAAAATTGTGAATTTTGCGACATTTTAATTAAAGTGTTAAATTGTTGCTTGCAAACTAAGTATATTCAAATAAATAGCTTGTTACAACATATAAGTATGTATTGTGCTCGCTAATATAAACATTTCCTTTTTAGGTTAAATATTATTGGTAAAATAAATTTGAGACGTGTAAGGGTTAAAAAAGAAAAGAAAAAATTAAATGTTTGTATAAAAAGATAAAAGAAATGACAACGACGCGTATTTCACGAACCTTTTATTACCTGCTTACCATAACAAATTTCTTTGGAAACTTTTCGTATGTGAACAAAATAAAACTTTTCCGAATATGCGTTATGCGAAGTATGCATTATAGTCCCAAAAACAAAAGTTACTAAATTTAATTAGCACAACTCAAACATATTAACTTGATGACTTTCAAAAATGGTCGAAATGCACTATTTTTGGTAATGAATCGTGTGCATGAATAATACCAGGAGATTCAGATGCATCTTTTTATCAAATTAATGGATATACAATTTACATTGAGGAAAAAGACAAGGGGATAATAATATTCACCTTTTAAATTAGATTTTATTATACCCTGTGCCCACTGAAAATGGTCAAAAATGGTATATTTAATTTGTGTGATGTATGTAACAGGCAAAGGGAAGCATCTTCGACTTCATAAAGTATATATTCTTGATCAGCAGTCAAGAGCCGAGTCGATTGAGCCGTGTCCGTCTGTTTGAACGCGTCGATCTCAGAAACTATAACAGCTAGAGACCCCAAACTTCGTATGTAGGTTCCTGGATACCGGACGCAGATCAAGTTTGTTTTTAAATCTGGAGCGGACCACTATATCATATAGCTGCCATAGAAACGATCAGTCGAAAATCAAATCTCAGTGTGAAAAACTTTTTTGTTGTTTGAGATATCTCAACCAAACTGAACAGAATATGCATACGGGATGGTCTTAGGCATCCTGAATAAATTTAGTTGAAATCGGACCACTATATCATACAGCTGTTATTGGAACCATTGATCGAAAATAAGGATTTAGTATGGCATGTGTTGTTGTTTTCTGGGTATCTTAACCAAGCTCACGGATTGGAAATTTTCTATTTGTTTTTACAATATGATCAAATTTGGTTTAAATCGGTTGCCTAGATCATATTGGCAATTTTGACAGTTAGTCGAAAATTTATTGCGGTATCATCAAACCTTCGGCGTCACTAACGGCGCGCCCAAGGTTCATAATATGTTAGATTGGTTCAAATCGGACTACTATATCATATAGATGTCATAGGAATTAGGTCGACATATGCAATTTTGACAACTCACACCGAAAAACAAAAAATAATTTTTTGAAAAAAAAAAATTGTTTTTAAATTTTTTGAAAATAATTTTAAAATATAAAAACCTTAAAAATAAAACAAAAAAATCAAAAATTTGTAAACAAAATTATTTTTAGGTGCCATAAAATTTTTTTTTTTCACAAATATTACAAATTTCAACTTTGATAGCCCCTAAGTAAGTAATTAGGGGGCGTGGCACCTTTTTTAAATGCTAATTTCATAGGTTGAAGAGATATCTATCATATGCCATATATATACAATTATTCGATTATCTCATTTGGTTTAAAAGTTATGATTTTTGCAAAGTAAAATGAGCAATGGCCCCACTGTGCGGCGTGCAAATACGTAAAAGGCTATCGGAGTGCCAGGGCGCAGGGTATCTTATAGTCGAGCACACTCGACTGTAGCCGCACCTACGCCGGCGCTAGGCGAGCGAATTGAGCAGGGGGCGGAGCCCTTTTTTTTAAGATACCTAAATATATGGAAAACGAACTATTAATTAAAATCATAAAGCAAAATCTTCGAAGTTTCACTAAAATTGCTTGACTTCGGTATAGAAAAATATTTTTGAGATAGTCTGGGCAGAAATAAAGTTTTATAGTGAAAACAATATTTTTGCTGTGAAAAAAAACATTGAATCGGAATTTGCTTAGAATATTGAGAGTATTTTAATTATCTCGAAAAAAAAATCTCGAAATTCACTATAATTGGTAATGAATCTTGTACATGAATAATACCAAAAGATTCAGATGCACGTACACAGAAAAAAAAATCCGGGATATTTAGCCCGGATTCAATCCGAAACGATGTCAGAAGTGGGGTAATCTCGGATTTGCTTAAACCAAGCATGAAATACTTGATTTTTTCAATCCCGAATTCAATCCTGAAATTCTTAAATTCAGGCCAAAAAAAAATAATGTTTTTTGTTACATTTAAATTTTTTTTTAAATTTTTTTTTTAAGATTTTTTTTTTAACATTTTTATTTTTATTTTTTTAAATTTTTTTTTTACTTTTTTGTTTTGAATTTTTTTTTTTAATTTTTTTTTTTTAACTTTTTTTTCTAATATTTTTTATTTTATTTTTTTTTTATTGTTTTTTTTTAACATTTTTTTTTTTTAGTGAAGAAAATGTTTGAATGCAATTGACTGGTGGGAATCGAACCCAGGTCTTTTTCAAACAAGTCGGCGACTCTAACCACTGAGCCACCAGACCAGTTGAAATGAGAGAGGCTGAGAGAGAATCAAGTAATTTTGCTTATTTTCCCATTTTAATCCCGATTCAGGCTTGATTGTTCAGCTTAATCCTGGAAACATATTTAAAAAATGCAGGCTTAAATCAAGAATTTTAGGCTTGATTTTAGAACGGCATTTTTTTTTCTGTGTAGATAAAGGGAAGGTATGTGGGCGTAGCAGTTGACTGAAGGTCAATGGGGTCAAACTCACACGCCATCTTCTGTCAGCGGTCTTTGTCGCCTTCTAGACGTGCCTCCTTTTTTGATTCGCTCATTTTGCAGTTAAGTCCGTTAGCCGGGCCAACTTTATCTTTCAGCACAGATTTTCAATAGCTCCTAGTCGCTTGTGGCAGTGGCAGCGATAAAAGCAGCAGCTGCACCGCGTTGCAAGTTGCAGCCAACTTTTGTTTATTCCAGTCTGCCACTTGCCACTTTGCTTTGCTCTTTCGCTGCTTCGAGTGTTTTATATAGATACATATACTTAAAAAAATAAAAATATTTATCTCTTTTATTTTTCTTATTTTCCTTATTTACTCCTCTTGCAGCTGTCGTGAGTTTTGGCTTAAGCAGCATTCGCGATTCTCCTCCCCATTCGCAAACGTGCTGCTGAAATAATTAAGTTGCCATCACATCAGACACAGACACTAACACAGCGCCTACAGTTGCCACTGCAGCATGTGGCAGGGAGACAGGAAGAGAGGGAGACAGAGAGACAGGCAGATAGACGGGCTTACAGTTTAGTGGCATAGGTTTTCAATTAGGCAGCTTCTCCACACACACCCACACACACACACCCAACTAGACATACAGCTGGCGTTGCTTTTAAAGCTTCGAAAACTTTCGCATTTTCCGACTAAAATTCTGTGAATATGGTATTTATGGACTGCATTCAAGCCAAAAGGTGAGCTCGCCATAACTGCATATTTTAGCCATCAATGCTTTTAGCCAGCCCGACACACACACACACGCATACACACACACACACACTGACAGCTGCATGATCGATGAGTTTATATTTGATTCTCTCTTTCACACTGCATTATCCTTGATGTGCTATCATCGTCCTTATTATTGTAGTTTTGCACGTTGATTGCGTTCATCATGATGCGGATAATGATTGTCCATTATCTCCCTGACGTTATTGTTGTTATTGTTGTTGTTGTTGTGTCTCTTTTAGAGATAATGAGTGTGAAATATGGCAAATCGCCTTTAGCATTGCTCTGAATTTTCAATATTCCCATTTGTATGCATTTTCGACAAACAAGAAGTTAAGGAACTTTAACTTTATTCTCTGGCTTTAAAAGGGAGCCCATTAAATTTATAATTATACATTATTTAAATAATTCGTGCTACCCACAAATTTCTACGTACTCCTGCAGTTAATTAAATCTCTTAAAATTGGCTTCCTCCGTTGTGGTATCAAAGGAATTTACCTTCGAATCGCAGTCAATGGCCTCAAGCCTTAGTCGCGTAAGAATAAGAAAGTTTTACACGGCGACTTATAAACACCAAATTATAAGGTCATGGCTGATAGCGACATGCTGCGAGTCTGTCGAGTTTCCGAGCTTTACATTTGCTTTTGGCTCTGCAGAACATGTCGAACATCTGAGCATCTCGGGCATGAAACTTCCCATGCACTTCCCAACACCGAAACATACAAGATATTACGTATACGCATCGGTGGCACCCGCAACCACAACACACAACATGTCGCTGCGTTTTCGGCAAGCTTTGTGTGCAAAGCGGCTGAGATTGAACCACAGTTTTTGCCACTGTGGTCGTCGGTGGAACAATGTGGAAGTACACGCCTTGTTGTAGCTCGTAGTTATCAAGGTGTTCATGCCTTTCACAATACTGCACTAATTAAATTGGTCTCTTCACAATTAGCTGTGTATGAATCATGTTTCATACAAAATAATTTAATAATCTATTGCAATAAAATAAATAAGTTAATTTATTTATTGTTGCACTATCTCAACGTTTTGCTGCAATTTAGCAATTGCTTTCGGGTCACACAAAGACGACGTTTCGTGTAATTTGGCCAAGGCAAACAAAGGAAAAGGAAATAGAGACAGAAACATAGTGCAAAGACCGAGGATGTCACGTCTCTGAGTGTGCAGTTTGACAGTTGAACTGAACTACAAAGAAAACGAATACAAATTCAATCGATAGTTGAAAATCGAACATCAGCAGGGTCACGATGGCAACGGGGGTTGTAAGGGGAGAGAGGGAGAGGGAAGTTCAGCACCGGCAGTCGAGCAGACATTTTTATGCATGGCTGAAGCTTGAAGCGTAAAAGCAATTTTGCCTATGCCACCTCAAGAAGCTGAGCCAATCGGTGAGACAGCTGCAGGGGAGGGAAAAGAGGGGAGGGGCGGGGGCGGGTTGTGCTACGCAAATTTAGTAAACGCATCAGTGAATATTGCTCAGCAAAACCAACCAAGACATTAGGCAGCAGCTAAAAACTTGGCCAAATGTTGGCAAATTTTCAATATTTAACTCAATCAGCTAGAAAACTAGAGAAAAAAATAAAAATCTAAATTTTTGTTGTGCTAAAAATTCGAAGTCAACATTTGGGGCGTATACGTAATTTGCAGGCAAAAAGTTTGTGGTGAGGAGTCAAGTCTGCTCCAGCGATTAGTACAAACTTTGACTGCTTAAAGAAATTCCCAACCGCACACCCGCAACCACATCCGCATTCGCATCCTCATCCGCACTCGCATCTTTATCCGCACATCTGTATAAATTATGCCATGCTTCTTATGTCTTCGTCAGCAGCTGCCATTCAACAATGGTGGATCTGTGCCAGAATGATGTTGCTGCTATAGCTGATGGTGGTGTTGATGCTGATGTTGATGTTGATGCCGATGATGTCTTCGTCCAGCTCCGCCAGCTGCGGGCTAATCATCTGTGGCTGCGTCAACAACTGACACAACTGCAACGCGTCGCCTTCCACCGACGACTCTTGCAGCAGAAGATTTTATACGAGGGACGCGCCGTTCTGGAGTCCAAGCTGCGACAGCTGCAGCACAAGCACAATCGACGCTGGGGCCTCTGAATTTCAGGACACAAGATGCAAAATACAAAATGCATTCAAGCTTATGCTTAAATTTACAGTTTAATTAGAGTTAAATGTGAGAAATATATATTATCTGAGATTATTACACAGTACATTGCATCATAAGTTTTGTATATTTTTTTACATTTTAAATATTGAATTTGTTTTTTTTAATCCTTCAGTTAACATTCTAATTTTTAAATAATTTCATATATCTAAGTTGACACTATTGTATTAAAACTAATTCCTTAAAATCAAAGTCAATACATGTTTTCAGAAAAAGAAAACAATTTTAATTTTATTTTTAATGTATTTATGTTCACTGTCATGTGCTTTGTGCTGAGCAACAACAATGAAGGCTCTGAACAGACACAACGTTTGAAAAACCCTTTGTACAAGCTCTCAAAAAAGTTTTCTTTTAAAAATCTAAACATAAAAGTGTTAAGAGGGATACGGAAGTGTTGAGTTTGTATGCATCGCTTGCTCTTAGTAAACTTCACATCGTCCTTTGTTTGTGGCTCGAGGTTTTATAGCAATAAAATAAATAAATAATAAGGATTTTTTATTTTTAAACATATAATATGTATGCCAAATTCAGAAAAACTATTTGAAAGATTTGTTTTTTTTTTTGGTTGGGAACAAAACTTAATAAAAATGTTTTTGCTTGAGAAACAAAAAATAGAACTGAATGTGAAATTTCACAGTTTTTTGTTTTGTTTGTTTTTTTTTCTGACAAAGAAACTAGACTCAATACTTGAGACTTCTGCATCAAAAATACAATTATTTACAATAGCTTAAATTGAAATGAAGAGTGTAAGCTAGGAAAATGTAATGTGTGTCGACTTTAAGAATATTACACATTTAGACCCATTTTTGCAGAGTTTGTAATCTTGTCAGATGTCAGAGCTCTCAATGGTTCGCATGATGCGGCCATTAGCTGCTCCTTAAGCCTGCAGCTTAAGGACATCAGTTGACATTTCAACCACACAGATCGTAATACAACATAAGCCAATAAATCAGACCACAGTCTAGCCACAGTTTGGCCCCCATTCTGGCCAAACTCTCTCGCACAGTAAACCCCTATGCCTGACACCTAAGCAGAACAGACAAGAGACATCACAATTAAAGGACCTTCCCCCCTTTCATTCCCTAACCATCAAGTGCTGACTGTTGGGAAACTATTTATAGCCCCAAGTGCGGATAGAACAACCGATTCTTGTTGTCGTTCTCGTTCTCGTTCTCGATGAGCTTCAAGTGGTGCTTCTCCAGTGGATGGAAGGGGTTGTCGCCTGTAAATGACACCTAGCGTGTTATCATTAAATCCTTGCCCTGTATAAGGATGCGAATGACAACACTTAAGTGGACCATAAACGCCAACAAATGCAAATGCAAAATGGAATTATTGCCACAGTCAACTGCTCCACATTGTTGTCCTCCAACTCAGACTCGGATACCTCGGACAAGTCGGGCTATGGTCCTGTAAAAGTGTTTGCATATGCAAAAGCACAGGACCACGATTGAATAACTGGCCAACTGGCCACGCCCCTCCTCCTTCCTCCCTTATATGTATGTAGTCATAAAGGCAGTGACTGCATTTCACTGATATAAATATTTATATAAGTTAATCGGTTTATGGTGCACGAGTAATTGAATTCCGGCTCTCTCTCGCTCTCTCTCTCTCTCCCGCTGAAATGGATCCCCAGCAAGCATAACAACATGGCTGAAACTGGCAAACCGTTTACAGTTTGAATTTCGGTTTATGATCCAGTTGCAGGTGTCACACGGTGTCACGGGATTCGACAATGTGGCGCTACAGTTTCGACACGAGTTGAGTTCTCATATCATACACATTTCATTCAATTCATTTCCTGCCTCTTGCCCCCATTGTATTGCCAGTGACGTCAGATTTTATTTAGCTTTGGCGCCGGCAAATGGCGAATGACCAACGGCCGCCGGAAGTGCAAGCGCCATTGCACGCTGCTGTGGCACTTCCGCTTAGTTGCACATTAATTGCAATTAAATTTGGCATTACAGACTCTTACAAACGACGCCCCAAACAACGCCAAACAACCTTCCAACCATCCAACCACCGAACTACTCACCCACTCAGCACCACCGAGCCATGTCCATTGCGATTTTTGTTGCTGTTGCTCTTTTCACTTCTTGCATATTTTAAGTTGTTTGCTTTTGGTTGCTGCCCAAAACTGAAAGGGAGATGAAAGGCAGAGTCAGAGGGACGATAATTTGGATGTTGTTGTTTTCAATTAACTGGCGTCCAACTAAAATGGCAAGTAAATTAATGTTTATAGTGCATAAATATGTATTTAATATGCGCATAGTTACATAGTTATTGTTGTTGTTGCTCTATTTGATGCAAAAAGGAGTATTATACTTTGAGAAAATTATTTAATAAATTTATCCAAACATTTAAAGCCGTGGTGGGAAGTGGCGCCATATGATATAGTGGTCTATATAGTGGCTATATGGCAAATTTGATCAGGATGTATGGGACGATCCCATATGCATGTTCTGTCAGTTTGGTTCAGATATCTCAAGCAACAAAAAAGTTGTTCATACTGAGACTTGATTTTCGACCGATCCAAAATTAAAAAACAAACTTGATCTGCGTCCGGTATCCAGAAACATGAATACCAAATTTCAAGTCCCTAGCTATTATAGTTTCTGAGATCGACGAGTTCAAACAGACGGACAGACGGATGGACAGACAGACGGGCATGGCTCATTCGGCTCAGCTGTTGATGCTGATCAAGAATATATATACTTTATGGGGTCTGAGAAGCCTCCTTCTGCCTGTCACATACATCCCACAAATCCAATATACCCTGTCTGACCATTTTTAATAGGCACAGGATATAACTAGTGGAGACCCACAAATAATTTTTGCACCTAAATTGATTATAAATCGCCCTCTTTCTGAGTTTTTTTTTATCCACATGGGTAAGACAGTTACCCATCATTTACTCAATCAACATGTTACGTGCTTTATCATTAAATTAAAATACCCTGTCAGAAAACTAAAATAGAGCCGGCTGCGCTCAGGGAAATTGAGCTGGGCTTTGAGCGGGCTTTGGTTGTGGCGTCACATGAATAAATTTAAGACAGGACAGGAAAAGAAAAATCGAACCGAAAAAAATAAACATTTTCTGATTCCACCCACTTCGCTGCTGCGCTGCGTACCTTGGTGCCCCTAGAAAATTAAAGAATTAGCACATCATGTTCGATTACAACAACGATATTATATTTAATACATATTCATATAATATTTCAATATTAATGCATCAAGCCTTCTATGACGCCATAGAATGGAATAGCAACAATATATAATTTATAGCAGGAGCCAGCGTCACAGGAGGTGACTGGCAAGCAGGTGGAGATGCTTTCTGGCTCTAGCTCAAGGGTTCTCTCCGCCGCTGTGTACTGGAGCGATGTTATAAAAGGGTTCCAGCCGGAGAAAGCACGGAGAGCTACGCAAGCACTAACACAATTGCTTTGGAACTTTGAAAACGAGCCCGATCATTGATCAAGTAGATGATCATTCTCATAAGCGTTATGACTGCAACTGAAGTTCCATTCGATCAGTCTGAAGTTCCATTTATATAAACACATAAGAAAAACGCAAAAATTATAATCAATTTAAATTTGTTTTAATTACTTTTTATTTTAAAATACACTTCTTCCGCCTCTTTCAATACAACATATGAGGCCATTCATCCCATATTTAAGTAATAAGTCTCTACCACGTGTCTTATGTCCGTTTTGTCCGTTCTTTTTCGCACTTTAATTATTTGCAATTTTATTTACTTGTTTAAGCGTAGTACTCTCTAGACGAAAATATGTTTGCAAGGCCAAAACTCCATATAAAAAAAATTGTTGCAAACATGCTCGAAATTATTTTGTAAGGCCATTTCTAGACCTATGTACTCTGTACCTAAATATGGGCAGCTCAGAAAATTCTCGGAGGTTTTAAAACACTGTTTCATAAACAGATGGCATCTTTTTTTGACCTTTCAAAACATCGATTAAATCGTTGTTTCGACTAGTCAAAATCTTTTTGAATAGAAATGGCGACCAACAAGCAGCAAAATAAAAGCCGAATTGAGCTGTTTGAACACAAAAAGTTGCAACAGATATTCCAATATTGTGGAATATGACCGACAAAATACATTTTGATGGGATTTTTATAAATAATAATATTTAATTTAATATAAGGGTATTAGTCGCTGATACTGCTCTTATCCTGTTCATTTAGTCAATTTTCTCTTTTTAGTTGTTATCAATGTTATGTATTTGATTGTTGTACACAGCTGACGGAACAGTGTAGCCACAGCAGCATAACACCAACAATTATTATGCTGTCACACTGAAGTTTGTAAGGCCTGACTTCAAAACATCGAACATTTCGAACGCCCAAAATGTTTTCAGCTAGAGCGTACTCTGCTTTAAGCTTTAAACCGTCATCTGCTCTGCTCTACAAAATAATTTCGAGCCAGTTTGCAACCCATTTTTTATTTGAAGTTTTGACCTTGCAAACATATTTTCGGCTAGTGCGTACTATGCCTTAGGATATCACTAGTAAATATCGATATAGTATCGATACCGCTATATTGATTCCCATCCCTAGAGCAAATCATCCCAAGAGCAAACAATTTTTTGAAATTTAAAATTCTAAAATAAAACGCTAAACAAGTCTCGAAGTACGACAATTTCAAGAACGGTACAATGTTTCGGCTTCCGTCTGGTGAACAATATTACTGGAAAGGGGAATTGGCCTACACAGAAGATGATGTGTTGATCAAGAAGCTGTTCTTTTTTGTGGACACCGCAAAAGAACTGGAGCAGCAGCAGTTTCAAAAGCATTTCGAGAAATATGGCTGCGTTGAACGCTTGGATCTGTATCCGAGTGAGAATGGAACAAGAAGTGGCCACGTTACCTTTGCAAATCCTTGTGATGCTGCCAAGGCCTTGCGGATAATGCGTCATAAAGCCGAGGTCCGTAGGCGGATAAATGTGCGTCCCAGTTATAGCTGTCACCAACCAGATGCCGAGCAAATGCCGCAGAGACCGGAAAATGTGGACAGCAATGAGCCCAATGAGCCTGCTGCCATTATGAAACTGAACGATCATTGCCTAGAGCATATATTCAGTCAATTATCACTTCGCGATCGCATTCACTTTGCACGCACCTGCTGTCGTTTTCGTAACATTTATGAGGGAATGTCGCCATTTCTCGATAAATCCATAAATTTTAATTTATTCGACAAAATGACTGCGTGGGAATTGCGAGATTTTTTTCAACTTTCCGGACGCAATATAAAGAAAATCGAAGGCACTGTACCAAAACGTCACTATAAGCCCGTGTGCTCCTTTCTTGGCAAGCATTGCATTAATTTGCAGTCAATGAAAACCAGAAGCTACATTTTTGTAAACAAATTCTACTCATTTAAATTGTTCGCAAATCTGAATAGTCTTCAAAATCTGGAATTACCTCGATGCGATCTCACAGATGAGCATTTGCAAGCGCTCACGCATTTGAGACAGCTTAAGAAACTGGATCTTTCCGACAATCATAGGATGCATGGACAGTATTTGAATTGTTTGCCTAATTCTATTGAGTCGCTGTCACTTGTTGGCTGTAATGTATTGGAGTCGACATTTTTGGACGAAACGTTAAACAGGCTACCGCTGCTTAAGGAATTAAACCTGAATGGAATTATACCTTAGGCCCAGATACCCAGTGTAAATCGTTGGAGATCCTCTCATTTGGTTATAACGTACGACAGTCTTGCTGAATATGAACACATTGCAAGGCTGCCACGCCTTAAGAAACTAATATTAAAAGTCCCTCGTAAAAGTAAACATAAGATATCTCCAAAGCTAATCGCATTGCTAGTGGAGCATAAGTCCAAGTTGGAGCATTTCGAAATAATTGCAGGTTGCCACGATGTCACTGACGAGCTTCTTCTTGAAATTGGAAAGCTAACCGCATTGCATACGCTGATTATTCCGGAATGTAGGTCAACATTCACCAACCGTGGATTAGGGGGACTAACTACATTGCAAGACTTGAGAAAATTCAATATACAGAATAATAGATACATCACTGACGAGGGTGTGTTTGGACTGATATTTGCTTGTCCCAAGCTGCAAGTGCTACGTCTGGAGTATTGCTTTCATCTCACGGACAAGCTTTTTCGTTTTATCACTTTGAATCTAAAAGACTTGAAAGAATTCAATATATCTTATAATAAACACATTACTGACGAGGGTGTGCTTGGACTGATATTTGCTTGTCCCAAGCTGAAAGTGCTGCGTCTGGATCGTTGCTTTCATCTCACGGACAATCTTCTTCGTAATATTACTTTGAAACTACAAAACAATCAATATAAACGTCCGCTTCCTATTAAACTTTACATGACCGGCATACAAACTTGTAAATTTACACTACTGAAAATGGATGTGGCAGCAAAGAATATAGTCGATGTAATATACACTCCGATAACTTATAGCAAGAATTTGTGCAGTTGCCATTACTCCAATATGGATAAGGTTTTAGTCTAATTGTTTGTATTTCATCTGTATGATTTAGTGAACCGATCTTAGACAAATTGGATCAAAGTGTAAAAAACATTGAATATTACCAATCTGTGAGGTCGGCTTAGATATCTCCAAAAACAGATAACAGAGATATCTCAAACAACAAATGATTTTCATACTAAATCTTTATTTTCGATCAATTGTTCCAATGGCAGCTATTTGATATAGTCGTCCGATGTCAACCAAATTAAATCACGATGTATGGGACCATCCCATGTGCATATTTTGTCAGTTTTGTTCAGATATCTCAAACAACCAAAGAGTTTTTCATACTAAGACTTCATTTTCGACTGATTGTTCCTATGGCAGCTTATTATATCCGGTATCCAGCAACCTACATACCATATGTGACGCTCTAGCTTTTATAGACAGATGGACATGGCTAAATCGACTTCCTTCTCCCTGTTACATACATCACACAAATCCAATATACCCTTTTTTTCAATGGGCCCTTGGTACAATAAAAGGATCAAAAATTAGAGTTATGAGGGACTGGATAAACTTTTATTTTCAATTTGTATTCCAAAATCATAGTATAAAACTTATTTTAAAATTTGTATTATTAAAATTAAAAATAAAAGATTTTTGTATTTGTATTTATTGTTTTTTTTTAAGTGCTAAAGTACGTAAGATTACTTAAGATAAAATCACTAGTCATAATGAATGCATTTTAAGGAAAATCTCTTAGCTTAAAATTAACTTTGATTGACAATATAAATATTCTTATTACTAGCAACTATGATTAACAATTTTGAAATTTTATATTTATGTATTTAATGTTTTGTATTTATACTAAGAAAGGTGTGTCTTTAATTTTACTTTAAACTGTGTTGCACTTCTAATTGTTTTAAGGCTTTGAGGCAGATTATTCCATAGTCTAACAGCCCACGCAAAGAAATGATTGTCACAACAGGAAAGCTTGTTTCTAACCGTAATTCATTAACTTTTATAATATTAACTGCATTTAAAAGTTGTGTCTTTGTATATATGTATGTATGTCACTTGAGAAAATACGCCTTCCGGTTCAAAAGATTTTTAAATAACATTTTTATTTTTAAACTTTTATAATAAAAGTTGAAGAATAATTTTTGACTTCAATTTTTATAATAAGAGTTTTAGTAAAACTTTTAAATACAAATTTTTTTTTATAAAACTTCTAAATAAAAGTCAACTCAAGTTGTACAATGCTTTCTACGTGTTAAAATAACTTAAAGCTGTGCACAGAGTATCTCATAGTCAAACACAGTCGACTGCAGCATTCTTTATTGTTGTTAGTGCAACAAAATGATGGCATTGTGGGCTTAAGTTAAATTTAATGACATTGTGTTATGACATTAAGCATTAATTTTAATGAGATATAAAATATAATTTAAATGTGCATAACGATACGAGTTGAAATTATATTGATTTTCCGATTATTGATAACGTTCTGCCAAAAACCAAGCTATGTATTTAGGATTGAATTATGATAGTTTGGGGTCATAAGTTTCAAGTTTATTAAGCCACAGGCTGTGCTCTTAAATTATGTTTAAATATTGCATGTAGTTCCTGACATATCTGTCATGTGAAAACCAGCTCCCATTCTGAGTCTAACCTCCTAGAACAACTCCCCAAACACACACACACACTAACACATACTCAGGAAGAGTATAAAATACTGCTAGACAGTTTTTAGACATGATAATGCATGTGGAAAATCAGACAAATATTGTTTGCAGTCTAACATGAGCATTCTTATACTTGGGTACATAGCTCTGAGTATATGCTGTATATATAAATATTTCTCATACATATATACACATATAACACACATATTTGTGGTCGTCAACTGCAGACAGAAGTAAAAAATAAAATATGAAAAATGTAACAAGAATAACTGAAATGCAAGCTAACAAACAAAAGATGAAATTTAGATAAACAGAGACGAGGCCCTAACTGTTCTACATATCTTCATACCCTGTAAAATGTGTGCATTGTACGAGAGTGTTTTGGTTTTCGCAACTACTTATTGTTGAGCCAATGAGCTTTTTCATTAGCTGTAAACTTCTAGGCTTTGCAAAATTAAAACAGATAGAAATTTATTTATTAAGCCACGAAGGGCAATTTAATTAATGTTAACAATTTTAGCTATTAAGAAGGCCGGCACAAAGTTGCCGCATCTGATTTGATTTGCACAATGTTAGTTTGAATGTATGTAAATTGGCAGCTAGCTCAAGACAAGTGCCAAGCGATAGCGAACAAGACGAACGCTGGTCCAGCAAAAGATCTGATCGACGACAATAGCATGCGAATCGAGACTAAATGCAAGGTGCGCCGAAGCAAAAGGCTAAGGGCGGAAGTCGTAATTACAGCGATTACAGCGAACATTATAATAAGTAGATAACAAAGAGAATGGATATGCAATGTTACAACTTTATCTTCTTAAAGTAAATCAGCTGGACGGTCGACTCTTCGCTGCATAACCACAAACAAAAGTATGAAATAACTTAGGTTGATCAAATAAACTTAAGTATAGTATGCGTTTTAATTTGACATTCTTTACATATGTAACTCTGACTTGGATTGACTTCTTCAGTAGTTTTCATTCATGGAAGAGTGTACGATCAAAATCCTTAATAGCTCAGATGGAAAATCTAGTCCAAACCTGAAACATTTGGCTTAAGTTAATTTCGATTAAAGTTTTATGACTTATTTGCACAGGTTTTTATGATTCATCAGATTAAAGGTATGACTTTAAATTTAACAATATACTTATAAATATTAAAATAAAATAATTATTTTACATTTTGTGAAGTTTTAAAGTTTAAAATGAACAACTGCCTAATCAACCTACTAATAAAAATCTCTCGAAATTTTCAATTTCGAAAAACTCGATTTATTTGCGCTAATACTAATATTAATATCAGCGTGAAATTGTTTAAAAATATTCAATATATTTCAGATCTTTTGAATTCTCAATTAATGGAATGATAATTATAAATATATATTAAACATCAATGTATATACTAATGTAATTTGCACGTCTTTTATATTTATAGAGTATTTTTCTCGTTTAGTTTTTTTTGGTAATTTGAGTTTTCAGTGTTTTTGTTCCCTTTTGTTGGTGATGTAAATTGCGGTAGGCAGATATGCCAAAAGCTTGAAGAACAGCAGGAGTAGAAGAAAAAAACAAAAAAAAAAAATTCATACAAATGTCTAGGCTGAGTGACAGAATGTCACATTTTATAGTTAAAGAAACAAAAGTTGCAACTGCGTATGGGAAACTCATTAGTAAAAGCAGTTGCAGTCGACTCGTATTGCCACGAACTGAATTGAAAATTTGTGAAAATTGTTTGCCAATGTTGGTGGGAAATTCAATAGCCTCGATGCGATTAAAGCGTCTTTGGTTGGCACTTTTTAATTGCATAACACACACTTTCCACTTTCAGGCTGCTTGTTGCTCACTCTTAACTTGCAACTTTACTTGGGAACGTGGCTGGGGAGGGTGGAGGGGGGATCTGTCAGAGGGGGCAGTGGCAGAAATTGTCGCCAAAGGCAAAAGTTCATTTTAACAAGTGAACAACTTTCAATGGGCAATTAAAAGGGCATACAAAACATGGGGACAACAACAGCAGGGTTCAAGTCTTTGGCAACTACAAGCTGGCGAACTCTTGGTGACGAGAACAACACAGCTGCAGAATGTGGGAAGGAGGTGTATGTGATGGGAAGGGTAGGAGATTGCAATTCCTCTCCACCAAAAGTCACAGGAAATGTTAACAAAATGCTCTGCGCAGATTCTCCAAAGTTTTTGGCCTAAAGGCAATTAAAGTTTTGCCACTGGTTACGACGAAAGCAATAATAAAACAACAACAACAACAAAAACTGTGTAATGGGAGTGGTGTTCATGTTTGCGGTGGGCGTGGTCATTGAAGTAGTGAGTTGCAGTTGGACTTGTTCAGCAGTTCCGGTAGTTAAAATATACAAGATAAACAACCAAAACTGTTGCAAATTAATTATATGATGCAATCATTTACATAATGATAACGCAGAGAGAAAGTGGGTGATAGCCAGAGATAGGGAGAGAGATGATGGGATTGCAGACAAGTTGATGCTCTATACAAGACATTTCTTAACAATTTCCTTTTCCAAAATAATGTTTAGCCTCTTGCTAAACAGATGAAATCCAAGTTGCCCGTAAGCAACACAACAACAAATTTGTGGCACTTTCAAAATAATAACTCGCGTGTGAGCTGCTTCGATTTACAATTTGAAGTGTTTTATTGCTGCCCACGCAGCTTTGTTTATAAGATAAAAAGTTAAAATTTGCACACAACATGGATAAGATAATTTCATTGTGCAATAAGACGGCGAAATTCGACCACTAAGTGGGTCAAATCGGGGTCAAAGGTCATGGAATTGCTTAGTATGAAAAACTTTGTTTATATTATATGTTTGGGACTGTCTCTAACATTCTGACCAAATTTGGTCAAAGTCGGATGACTATATCATATAGCTGCCATAGGAACAATCGGATGCAAAATAAACTTTTTGGAAAACTTTTTTGTTTCTTAAGAAATCTCAACTAAACCCTCATATTAAATGTTTGGAACTGTTTCTTACATTCTGACCAAGCTTGGTCTAATTTGGATGACTACATCATATAGCAGCCATAGGAACAATTGGATGCAAATTAACCTTTAGCATGAAAAACTTTTTTGATTCTTAAGATATCTCAGCGAAACTCACAGATTATATGTTTGAGACTGTCTCTTACATTCTGACCAAATTTGGTCGAAGTCGGATTACTATATCATATAGCTGTCATAGAAACATTCGGATACAAATTAATTTTTAGAGTCAAAAACTCTGTTGTTGTTTGAAATATCCTAACAAAAATCACAGATTAATCACGATTTTTCGAAAAAGTCTTGGAACAAACGTTTCTAGATTTTTGATCGGGAACAAGTCCTCATTCAAACTTTTAAGCTAAATCAACGATTTGATACTAACAAACAGACAAACAAACAAATAGACTGACTTTTCATCTCGTTTTGAGAAGGGCACCAAAAATTTCAAACTTAATTATCTTCTGAACCAGTGATCGGATTTTGATGATCAAGGTGTCATTCGACGCGTATTTTTGATTAGAATAGAAAAAAATTATTAATAATTATAAAATTCAGAATGGCTCCAACGGCCCCATTTGCTCAAATAATTTAAATTTTTCCCCTCCCACTTACACCTGTTTATCTCACGAACTAGGTGAGTTTCCAAAAGTCTTAGTATGCACATTTGTAAGCTAAATTGATACCTTTCGATCGGTATATAATTCGACCTGATTGGACAGTCATAGCAAATTTTCCATTCTTCCTGTGTATATATGCTAGTCGCCTTCGCACCCTTCGTGCTGCTTTCATCACTAGCGCGGACTGCCGTCTGCAGTGATCGAGGTGTCGTCCGACGCTTTTTTTAAATGGAATATTAAAAAAATTTAAATCTTAAATTTAAATTTAAAAAGCTCTAACGGTCAAATTTGCTGCAAACATTTAAATTTTGCCCTCCCACTTACACCTGTTTATCTCACGAGCCAGGTGAGTTTCCGAAAGTCGTTGTAAGCACGTTCGTGAGTTAATGCTCTACCTTTCGATCAGTGTATAACTTGAACTGATTGGTCATAGCAAATTCTTCCTGTATATATTGCTAGACGTCATGCTTTGTCATTAGCACAGACTGCCGTCCGCAGTGACAGATAGCCAGAGTCTTTTCAATTGACCAAAAACAAGAATAAAATCTGTTTGATTTGAATGAAAAAATGGGTATGTTTAAGTAAATTTCATCAATGCTACGCAAATGTTTATTCAAACAGGAATTTTGATTCCGAATACATTGTGTTCATTCATTCAGGAATCAGATTGGTTTGAGTCCATGAAATACTTATTGAGTGATTGTTAATATAATTTACTGTTCTCATGATTTTACTACGCACTCGACACAGTTTTCGTTGATGATTACATTTCCGGGATCGGCCACAGGATCAGCCACGGGATTAGCTTTGAAACGATAGTTTTTGATTGTAGACAATGTAAAATATGATAGTAATAAAATAGTACTTACCATTGGCCAGAGCCAAGAGACGGCAATAATACTTAATACTTAAATAAACTGATTATTACTTAAATAAACAATCCTTTACACAACTTTTGTGAAACCACTTAATATGTTCCATTTAGAGTTTTCTTGCTTGAACAAGTGGATCAGACAAATCCAAAAAATCCATCACAATATAGATGGTTCATTTCTGGCATACTCGTAGTTTTCTGTTGCCTTAAAATGTAACCCACATATTATTATCTAAAGTCGTAATTGCTGTGCCTCAATAAAAGAATTATATAAGACAAACTACAGTAGCGGACAAAGAAAACCGGACACCATAAAAGTGCAGCTTTTGGAGTCTTTTTAAAGTGTTGATTTATTTGACCATAGGCAAAACGTACGAGGCCTAGGAACCGTTTGAGTGATATAAAATTTTTCTTAACCCATTAAGTACCCATTGAAATTTTCGAACTTATGTAAAGCTCTACTTTCGAAACTTTTATTGGATGCAAAAAAAAATTGTAAGCAATTCTTATAGTGAGTGCAAATATTTTTTTTTTCAAAAATCTCTTCGCTAGTATTTTTTAAAATTTGTTGCAGTCACTACTAGAATTGTTTAAAGAATTTGTTTGTAAAATTCAAATGGTTCCTAGGCCTCGTACGTTTTGCCTATGGTCGAATAAATTAACACTAAAAAAACTCCAAAAACCTCTCTTTTATGGTGTCCGGTTTTCTTTGTCTGCCACTGTATTTTTCAGCTTTAGGTAAATATACTCTATTTCGGAGAATGCAGTTTGTTTTAGTGATTTTTTGTTATGTATAAACATTTATTACTTCTCCATTCTCTTTATATTCGGTTTACCTTTGGAATTTGGTTATAAAGAATTATGTATATGTGACATTCACATTTCGCTCTCTGCTTTTGCTCGGTAGTTGGTTTTAAAAGGTTTAATTGCAAGAATTATGTTAGCATACATACTATATACATATGTTAAAAAATTCATTATCTTAGGCACTAATGGCACTTTGAATTTATCTTTGTATTTCATCGATAAAAAAATATGCTGTGCATTGACATAAAGTAAATAATTATCGAATTGATATAAACGTTAAATGTGAATTTCAATTATTTATTTTTCATTGGAAATGATCTATATTTAATTAATTAATAATCTTTAATGTATCTTACTTTTCCTGTTATTATTTAGAACGATTGAAAACTCCTATTAGATAAAAATATTAATGAAAACCAATAGGATAATTTATCAAATTAAGGTTTTTAGTTACGTTAGACATTTCGACGGAAATGCCCACTAGCGGCCAATTAATTTATCTGTGGGATTTCACCTTCCAAAAATTGGAAATTCACATATGTGAATAATCCTATTGCACAACTGACCTACCATGACCTTATTGTTGTGGTATTTCCAAATTCATAGAATCAAGTGCCTATATAAGCCGAATTTAGATTCTTCTACAGCATTAGTTCCAGTCTATCCTCCCTAGAACAATTATCAATCATGCAGCTCTTCTCCTTCGTTGCTATCCTTGTGTGCGGTATCTTGGCTCTGGCCAGTGGTAAGTACTATATTATTACTATCATATTTTACATTGTCTACAATTAAAATATTCGTTCCATAGCAAATCCAGCGGCGGATCCTGTGGCCGATCCCGGAAGTGTCCTCATCAACGGAAACTGCGAGAAATGCGATATTAATGCAGGAAAACAGTAGATTATTTAGACAATCACTCAATGTACTTCATGGATTTATAGCGATCTGGTTCCTGGGTGTATGTACTCAAAATCAAAGTTCCTATTTCAATAAAAATGTTTGAGACATTAAAGAAAACTACTTAAACATACTACTTACTTACATTCCATGCGCATTGATTCAATTAAAATATATAATTTATCAAACAAATTTTTAAAGTATTGGAGAAAGGAAGCAGAAACTTGGAAGTTATTATAAGAAGAAGTAGTCTTAGTTTTTTTGATCCCAGTTAACCTTTGCTTCAAATTGTTAAATACATTATTATTTAACTGTACGAAAACTGAATGATCCTTAAGCCCAAAAATTTTAATTTGTTCAGGTTCCGGTTTTAAAATTGTCGTGAATCGCGATTTGGAAAAATCGGTTCCTATTTCACAGATATTGTACGGTTGAATGGGTTAAAGAATATTGTTGCATCATTCGAACGAAAATTAAATGACCTTTCCAAATATATATAATAAGCTATTATTTTCTTATTAAAAGTCAAAATATTACATTTTTAAGGGTGTGTAAAGTGTTTCTTGACAAACTGTATGTGGTAAATTAATTTATCTGTGTAATTTCCCTACTATAATTTGGGAATACACATAAGTGAATAATCCCACTGCACAACTGACCGACAATGACCTTATTTTGGTGGTGTTTCCACTGTCATAGGATCAAGTGACTATATAAAGGCAGTGCCGTTTCTTCTAGTGCATTAGTTTCAGTCAATTACTTCAACAATTATCAATCATGCAGCTCCTCCCGTTTGTTACCATCCTTATGTTCGGAGCCTCGGCTGTGGATCGTGTTCTCTTGACTATGGATAGTGGTATGTACTTTAATAATACTATCACATTCTATGTTATCTACAAATTATGCATTTCGTTCAATAGCCAAAAGAGTGTATTTTTTTGGAGGAAAGCGCCTTTGCTCTCCACACCGGAAACTGTCTAGGTTGCAACTTGCAATCTTAAGCAGGACAATAGATTGTGTGGTCCATCACTAACTACTAACTACATAAGTACTTCATGGATTTATACCACTCTGATCCCTGAATGCTTATGATCACAATGTCTTCCAAATTAAAGTTGCATTTCACTTAATTATTAGGTGCGCAACTAAGTTCCCGCTGTTTGTCAATAGACGCTGCCAGCAGTGTGTGCTAGTCGATTCTAACATAACGTAAACGTTATTAACCAAGCTTAGACATATGGTAAACAAACTGCTTTGACACATTAGTGATTTTGTTTTTGTATCATATACTTTTCATTTTGTGAAAATGTCTGATTTTGTGACGAATAATCGTCATTTGCGGGAAGTGTTAATTTTCCTCTTTCATTCGAAAAAAATTTTTTTTTATGAACTGCTAAAACCAAGCGAAACCATCACTGGGGATCGGTATCGACTTCAATTGATGCGATTGAGCCGAGCACTGCGCGAGAAGCGGCCGCAATACGCGGAGAGGCATGAAAAAGTGATTCTGATTTGGCCTCACGTTGCCAAATCCGTTAAAACCTACCTTGAAACGCTGAAATGGGAAATCTTAACCCACCCGCCATATTCTCCAGATATTGCGCAGTCCGATTATCACCTGTTCCGATCGATGGCACATGGACTAGCTAACCAGCAGTTCCATACATATGAAGACATCCAAAAATGGCTTGATTCGTGGATAGCCTCAAAAGATGGACAGTTTTACCGCGACGGTATACGAGATCTGCCAGAAAGATGGGCAAAAGTAGTAGCCAGCGATGGGCAATACATTCAATTATTCAAATGTAACAATTTTTTCAGAATAAAGTTGTACTTTCATCAAAAAAACAGCGAGAACTTAGTTGCGCACCTAATATAAAGACATATAGTGAAGCATAACATGTTTCGATTCAATTAGTATGAATCCAATTATAAGATTATTGACAAAATTGTTTTTTACGCTTATTAGATATAATATAAATAAATACATATTAAAATATATTTTAAGATTAAAGTACTTAAAAAATGACCGTATTTATATACTATAATTTATGTAATTATTATATTTAATTATAATACTCTGTATAAACTAATGGCTTGACAAAGTTGCGTTGCTTAAAGTTCTCGTTCAAACTGATTTCGAGTGAGTAAATACTTTTTCCCATGCGGCAAAAACTGCTATAGTTCAAATGCCATTTTTGTATGACCAAAATTGCATTAACTTGGCTCAGAGCATATGTATGTGATGCCTGCAACTGGCGGTCCGTTCTATTTCCGGCAACTGTCATCTCAACTGAGATGTCCTATTAATTAAGTTTGTTTTGGTCTGTGCAAAGCAAAGATAAGATGCAATTTCGACGCCTTTGACTTCCGCCACGCCCACTGCACGATTTAATTGGGATCAAACATTTTAATGAGCATCGACGTGTCAACGTCACGTTTTCCGGCAACAGAGCCAAACATCTCAAAATATTTACAAGAAATGGAAGCGCAATAATTAACATCGAGTCAGATGAGGACGAAGTGGAACGAGCTTTAGGAAACAGGTCGGATTATAGCGGAAATTTAAATGCCAGACGTTGCTAATGCTTTATGTTGATATGGATATGGATACGATGATGCTACGTGCATAAAATGATATCCATTAAGGGATGCTTGCGCACATACTTATATTGCAACTACTGCGAGTAGATGCAGACGTTGCTGAAATTTCAATGCACACACACACACACATGTTACGCATACGCCATGTGTGCGTGCAGTCAGGTGACAGCCTGCACTCCCTCTCTCTCACTCTCCCTCTCCCTCTATTTCCATCAGTCTGAATATCTATCCCACTCTCCCTTTCGTTTTTGAAGATGCATTAACACCTCAATGTCGAGGTATCTCAAGGTATTTCACATCTTCCACGTTTCGAGACGCTTTCACACGCTTCACACTTCACAAAATGTTGGAGTTCCTCTTCGTCCTATGCCGTGTGCCACATTGTCGCTGTCACTTCATGTGGCACGTAATGACATGCGGCTGCCAATGTTGCGGACACAAGCATACACACATCCCTCACTCCATCACCATCAAACCTGGAACTGGAACCATCAACAACGTGCTGCCATCACTTCTATTATAATTTATGCAGCTCGATCCACCAAAAAACCACAAATCTTGAACCGCTTCGTTGCACCTCAGGCGCCACTTGGGCAACAACTTTGAGTTGAGGCCAATTTCAGATCCTTTGTCTTGACACTTTGTGTTCTTTACGCTGCAAATATGTAACAGCTTTCTGGACTACATTGACATAGATAAACTTTGTTCTGTCTTCATATTTTTAGGTAGTAATTGTAATTGTCTGTGATATTTTGACCGTGAATTAGGCAAGGCCTGAGCAGAAATTTGCGATTAATTTGCCAAACTGGCCAGCACAAGAATTTTAATTTACTTTATAGGTTCGATTAATACAGAAGAACGAATACATTTTTCATAATCTAAGTTAATGAGCTATCCAAGAAGTCTATTAAAGAATTTTAGCAAATGAAAGAAAGGTATAAATTAAATTAGCATTTTAAATTAAACAAAAAACTTTGTTCAAAAACTCTTTTAACGAACGAGCCCCGTTCTTAATTCAGCTAAAGTAAAATCAATAAATCCAAATTAATCCAATATGTTTTATAAACGAAACTAGACTATACACTACTGGCGAAAATAAAAGGTACACTCTGTTTACTATACAAGCTACTGCTAGTCAAGTATTCACAGTAAAAAAAATATATTTGGAAAGGTCGTTTAAATTCCGTTTGAATGATGCAAAACTTTCCTTAACCCATTAAGTACCCATTGGAAATTTCTATGTTCTATTTCTATGAAAATGTCAAATAAGTGCCTTTTAAGCAATTTTGAAAAATTTATAAAAAATACAAGCGAAGAGATTTTTGAAAATTTTTTTTTGCATTCACTCCTAGAATTGTTTGAAGAAATTTTTTGCTTATAAACATTTTATGTAGGAAATCGAGGTACTTAATGGGTTTAGAAAAGTTTTGCATCATTAAACGACCTTTAATAAATTTTTTTTTTTTTTTACTGTGAAGACTTGATTTAAAATATTGTACAAATTTGTATAATAAAAAAAAAGAGTGCACCTTTTATTTTGGCCAGTAGTATATATTTTATCGGTTTTACTTAATGTGCTTCACAATTCTAGAAAATCTTGTATTATCATCTGCTCATTAGCTATAATACAAAGTACATGTTTATTTTATTTACTTTTATTGAATTTCGTGTGAAGTTCTTTATTAAATTTGTATTCAGCAGTTAGCGTGGATTATATATAATATATATTTACAAGCATACATAAGACTTTTCACTTAATGGGAAATATGTAGTATAACTATGGAACTAATAATATGAACATAAATTGTCGCTATACATATGAAATGTTTAAGAAAGCATCGAACTTGTACGGTATTAAGGCCAGCATCCAGGAGTTGAATCTACATGTATGAGAACAGAGAAAAGAAAGGGTTAGAGCATTATAAACATAATCGTTCTTTACGTAAACACACCCATCAATTTGACCTCGAGCTATAACTCGGCAGAGCTTGACGATTCCTCAGTTTGTGCCACAGTGTCCGCAACAATAAGATACTGATTATATGGAATCTTTGGCGATTTAATGGGAATCTCGAAAAGCTTAGGGAATTGCGTTGCCTGCGGCCATTTAGCCAAGGACAGTTCCACTGTCCAACGCTGCGCCAAATCCTTGTAGTATCCGTTGCGCAGAGCATCCACCTGCTCCAACTTGGCCAAATGGGCGAGGCTCTGGTCGTGGTAGGTGGGAGCATCGATGGCGCGCATCAAGAGAGCACTGGTCAACAATGTCCACTTGCTGTCCGGCTCGTACTCCAGCAGATCTAGGCAGGATTGCAGCTGCGATTGCAGCTCTGTGAGCAACTCCTTGCTGCAGCTGGAAGCAGCCACAGGTGGCACAAAATAAAAGATGCTCTTATCGGTGGGATGAACAGCGAGTTTCAGGTGCTGTCCTCCAACTTCCAGCTGATACTCCTTACTTAAGTCTATGTCGATGCTATGGGTGCATTCCCAAAGGGTTTTCTCCTGATTTACCGGTATCCATGACTCTAATTGCCAGTTCTGCTGTCCGCTAATCAATTGTATCTTTATATTTCCCAACTCTGGACACGGTTTCTTCAGGCCCAACTGTGCCTTTTGGGGCCAACAGCGAAAGGCGGCCACAGTGGCCGGTGCATCCAAGTGGACGCCACCGCCCAGGAGCCAGCGCTGATAGAACCAGGCACTGCTATCGTTGGGATCGGTGAACGCTGCCGTCAGCACCATCTCCAGTTCCTGCTTCAGCTTGTGCTCGCTCATGGGTCGATCGTGCCGCTCATTGGGATACAGCAGGGGCAACAGAAGACTGCGGTGATGCCAGCTCGAGTAGTTCGAGAAGTTCACTTTGATTTTGTCCGTGCAAAAGTCCAGCTCCTTCTCGGCAGGCACCGCCGCCTTGGCGCCCACGTAGCGCCTGTAATCCCAAGTGTGGAAATTGCGCTCGTCATACTTCAAGTACTTGTTGCACAGCTGCAGCTCACGCTGCCAGTCAGCTTGAGGATTCTGCTCCAGAGTCCAGCAGCGATGGTGCCAGCTATTATACGACTTGGGATTGACCATCAGGCACTGTTCGGTCAGGCCCAGCTCGGTTGCATAGATACCTTGCAGCAGCTCTGCCCCTGTGGGCTTCTCCTCAGCAACAACAACAACAGCTTCCTTGTCTCCATCGCCCTTGTCACCTGCCGCTTCCCCCTCCCCATCCACATCCGCATTCTCATCAGCTGCAGCTGCAGGTGCAACAGGTATTTCTGCCGCCTTCTCCAGCTGGGCAACCTTGTGCAGCACACACTCCCGTCGTATGTTCCACAGTGTGCTAATGTCCGGATTTCGCTGTAGAATCTGCACTGTCAGTCCGAGCAATTCGTCATCGAGCTCGCCGGCGTTGCGTTTTTTCTGAATGCGCGTCATGGCTACGCGATACGCGCGCATCTTGAGCACCTGCTCCTTCTTCTTCCGCTCTCGCTCCTCCTCCGTAGTGCGCACCTTGACACGACCATGCATGTTGTCCTTATTGTTATTTGAAATCCAGCAAAACAAATGTGTAATTTTCACGAATTTGCTGATCAGCTGTTTTTATGTTTCCACCACGGCTGCCACAATTGGCGTTTTTACGCCAAAACTGGCTCTTTTTTGTTCTGTTGTAATTTTTGGAGTTGTGTTGTTTCGTTCTGAAAAAGTTCAAATGAACGGGTCATTAAGATGAACTAATGAACTTATTCAGTCAATCATGAACTAAATCGGTCATTTCGCAGTTGGTCAGTAATTTGTTTAAAAATATGTTTTATTTCTTAGAGAAATACAATACATGGAGTTACGCAAATGGATTCAATTTCTTCTTTATTTACATGTAACAATGTTTAAATTTTATATATTTTTAAGTTTTTAACAACTTTAACTTTTAACTTTAAGCTCAAAATTAAAAACCAAATTACTCTTTTTTCTCATTTTCAAAAAGCCAGGGTATATATATAACCCAAAATAATAAGAGGAAATCCGGAATCTATTTGACTCAAAAACTTAAAACACATTTCGCATTCCACTAAAAAGAAACAGTCGTAGCCTATTTACATCGTTTATCGTTCATAAACAACTGACCAAGTGATCAGAATTAGAGGTGGAGAACTATCGATGGCACTATCGGCACTATCGATGGTCAAGCACTATCGAGCCACCATCGATGGCAGACCTGCACTATCGATAGTGAGCGATAGTTTTTTATGACGCTCAACGCGTCACAGGAAGGCGCTCTTTTGGCATCTGCAGAGCTTTGAAAACATTTAAGTTTTGTTTTTAAAATTTTATATATTTTTATTACATGGACAAGTTCCTTACTGTAGTCAAAAAAGGTCAAGAGGAACGTAAAGGAACTGAACCGAGTCCGAGCGCATGTTCAGTAGGCTGGACAAAAAGATTTAGATCGTCGAACTTTGGCTTTTACAACAGCTAAAAGCGAAACATTATTATTTATAACGAATTTCACTTGCTTTTATTTTTAAATACCTAAATTAATACCAATTTCAAATATCAATTTGAATTTTATACAAAAATTTATAATTTTTGGAACTTAAAATACATTAATGCTCAAATTAACTCACTATCGAAAACTATCGATAGCTATCGATGGTTTGAAAAATAATATCGCTGACTATCGATGGTGCCGACTATCGATAGTTCTCCACCTCAATTCAGAATGACCTATTCATCTTTCATCGTTCATGACCAACTGACCAACTGAACTAAATGACTGATTTAGTTCACGACTGAAAAATGAACGATTGAACTTATTCAGCAAATTGAACTAAAAATCCCAACTCTAGTAATTTTCACAAATTTCAGCTGTTTTTTTGTTTCCAGCAATTTAACATTTTGCAGAAATGTCATTAACAGCGAGCAGCAACAGCTGTTTGTTAGCATGCAAACGTGCTGTAAGAGCTATGTTATTCACATGCTGCTATGTCAAAAAGTGATGAAGTAAGTAACTCAGCTATGCAACGACACAAAAGCTGAATGCTACACAAGTATTTCTTGGATGTGAGCAATAGATGGCGCTTTTTGCAGTAACGTGACACTTAAAATTTGAAAAAAATGAAATTATTATTAAAAAAAATTGAGAACAATTTAAAATAAACAACAAAATCCAAAATTAGGTAAAATAATGAAGTTTATTTTAAATTTGGTTTGGTGTCAAAGTTGTGAAAAAGCCAAAAAAAAATTGAGAAATAACAAAAAACTTGAGAAACAAAAAACGTAAGAAATTCGAGAAAAATTTAACAAAATTTCTGATATTTTTTTCAAATTTCTAGCTCAAAGTTGAATTTTTGGACGAAAAAACCAATGTCAAAAAAATGACATCG
>JBAMBL010002906.1:0-157681 GCA_037043405.1 Drosophila subquinaria | reverse complement strand
AGCGATCGAAGTAAGGGACCTGGATGAGGTCACGACTCAGGAGGAGCTTCTGGAGGCACTGATCACACAGTTTGGTGAGATCAAAGCGTCATCGTCGTCTATACTCTCAATACGGAAATCGTATGGAGGAACCCAGACAGCGAGCCTAAAGCTTCCAGCAGACGAGGCCGAAAAGCTCCTACAAGCTGGGAAGCTTCGAGTGGGCTGGGTAATTTGCCGAATCCGGAGGAAGATTCAACCAATTAGATGCTTTCGGTGCATGGACTTCGGCCATGTTGCCAACAAGTGCCGAGAGGAAGAGGACTGCAAAGGCCTGTGCTTTAAATGCGGAGAGGCGGACCATCAAGCAAAATCTTGCAAGCATCCACCAAAGTGCCTGCTGTGTACCCGCAAAGGAGAAAAGGAGGTTGACCACCCAGTGAACAGTACAAGATGCCCTTATCTGGCAAAAGCGCTGGTTCGAGCCAAGTCACAATGATGCGGTTTTATCAACTAAACCTTAATCATTGTGAGGCAGCCCAAGAACTGCTTACACAAATCGTCAGAGAAAAGAGGATAGACGTTGCCATTCTAAGCGAGCCATACCGTATAAAGTCCCCCAATACGTGGGCAGGGGATCAATCGTGTAGGGCGGCCACATGGAGCTGTAGTCAAAAATCGATTCAAATATTGGAGAAGAGAAGCGAGAAAGGGTTCGTAAGGACAAAGATAGACTACCTCTACGTCTATAGTTGCTACCTCGCCCCATCGTTATCTCTGGAAGAGTACTCGCAGATACTAGACAGACTAGTAAACGACGCCGCTAACAGATCACCCTGCCTGATTGCTGGTGACTTCAATGCATGGGCTACTGATTGGGGCAGCATAAGCACCAATCATAGAGGAGTTGCAGTCCTGGAAGCCATGGCCAGGTTGGATCTTGTTCTTCTAAACAGTGGAGGCGAGCAAACATTTAGAAGAGGAAACGCTGGCTCGATTATCGACCTCACCTTCGTGAGTAGCAGCCTGGCGCCAAGGACAACCTGGTCCCTCAGCCAGGGGTACACGCACAGTGACCACATGGCAATCATAACCGAGATTTGCGGACGAACACCAGCGGTTGAAGCGCCAAGAAGAACATTCTTTAGAGTGGACACGCTCGACAAACCTGCCTTCGAGCAAATGATGCAGGGAGCAGAGACCAGCGGCAACGCAATCAGACGTGTGGACCAGCTGATGACACACCTCTTGAGAGCGTGCAATGCATCAATGCGCAAAACGACAGGAGGATCACGACAGAAGGCAGTCTACTGGTGGAATAGCGATATAGCCGAAGCGCGTCGGAGCTCTCTCCGAGCAAGACGGGCATATCAGCGAGCGATAAGGCGCGATGACAGAAGGCAAGAGGCTCTTCAAGAGGATTTTAGGAGAAAGCGGCGTATCCTAAAAATTCTGATCAAAACCAGCAAAAAGCAGCACTTTCTGGACCTCTGCGACCAAGCAGACGCGGACCCCTGGGGTATGGCCTACAAACTTACTATGAAAAGACTGCACGCTTTCAGACCACCGAGTCCCTCCTGTCCACAGCTAATGGGCAGAATCGTAGAACAGCTCTTCCCAACACAGGAGCCGATGTCCACTGACGTTGCTGAGAGATCCCAAGGCGGCACTCCAGCGATATTCAACTTAGTCACCCAGGAGGAGATATACAGTGCAGCGCGCCGAATGAAATCGGGGAAAGCGCCTGGCCCAGACGGACTCCCAAGCTGTGTTATCAAGTTGGCAATGGAGCTACAGCCAAGCCTGTTTGCCGATGTCTTTAACACCTGTCTCAAGGAGGGGGTATTCCCGCCCCGTTGGAAGAAACAAGACCTAGTGCTCATTCCTAAGGGAAATAGACCACCAGATGACCCATCGGCATACAGACCAATTTGTCTGCTGGACTCGGCAGGTAAGGCGCTCGAAAGAGTTATCTGCACTCGGTTGGAACAGTCCATAAGCGAACATGGCGGGCTGTCCCCGTTCCAGTTCGGCTTCAGGAAGGCCCGGTCCACAACGCAAGCCATCCAAGTGGTAACCGACCTCGCAGAGAGAGCAATAGAAGGCAAAAGATGGCTTTGGGGCTCCAAGGAGTACTGCCTTGTGGTCACACTCGATGTACGCAATGCCTTCAACTCGGCAAGCTGGGATGAAATCATAAGGCGCCTTACCATGAAAGAAGTGGAGCCGTACCTAATACAGGCAATCAGAAGCTACTTCAAGGAGAGGGTACTTCGCTACCACACTAGCAGAGGGGAGAAGCACTACCAGGTTTCCGGAGGAGTCCCACAGGGCTCGGTACTAGGGCCAGTCCTCTGGAACATTATGTACGACGGCATACTACGGCTACCACTGCCAGAAGGAGTGCGAATCGTGGGCTTTGCGGACGACGTGGCAATAGTGTCGGTAGCGAAGCACATCGCAGAGGTCGAAGATATCACCAACGAGGCTGTCAGGCTTGCACAAGTTTGGCTGACTCGTGCAGGCCTGTCTCTGGCGGAGCACAAAACGGAGGCGGTGCTTATAAGCTCCCGGAAGACTGCAGAGATTGCACACATCTCGGTGGGCAACAGTACCGTGCGCTCCCGGCCATCCTTGAAGTATCTCGGCGTGATGCTGGACCATAGGCTGTCATACAAAGACCATATGGCGTATGTGGAACAGAAAGCAGCAGTGGCATGCACAGCACTCGCTCGTATCATGGCTAACACAAGAGGACCGAAACAGTTAAGAAGACGCCTACTCACGTCGGTGGTGCGATCAATCACCACGTATGCAGCACCAATCTGGGCAAAAGCCGTGAGGAAGAAATCGTATATTAGAGGAATCAACTCTGTGTACCGAGTGTGCGCTCTAAGGGTAGTCAGTGGCTTTCGCACGATTTCAGGGGCTGCAGCCCACGTGATCGCAGGCATACCACCCTTCGATCTACTTGTAGAGGCTATAACGGGTGACGGCGATTCTGGTACCAATCAGAGGGCTGTGCTAGACAGATGGCAAAGAAGATGGACCGAGTCCGAAAAAGGGAGCTGGACACGCAGACTGATTCCGCACATTCAGCAATGGGTGGACAGGAAGCATGGGCAGACTAACTTCTATCTGACCCAGTTTCTGAGCGGTCATGGTTGTTTTAAGGCATACCTCCACCGTTTTGGCCACAGCGATGATCCGTATTGTAGTACCTGCGGTACCGGATATCTAGAAGACGCCGAGCACGTCATCTTTGACTGCCCTAGATTCAGGAGGCAGAGAAGCACAGTTGCTGCGACCTTCGAGGTCGAACCCACCCCTAGCAACTTAGTGCAACACATGATGGCATCGAGGGAAAACTGGGATGCAGTAGAGAAGATGGCGTGCGAGATCATGCTGGAGCTGAGGCGGGAAGAGCGTACCCGCGCTGAAGCGAGCCGATAAGGCTGTTCTCCCTCTCGGGATAATACTTAATCGGCAGGGCCGAGAGGGAGAAGAAAGGGTGCAATAAACAGGTCTAGGCCTGGTGTCGCAAAGACCACTTGAATGCACTGCGTGCATCAACGTCTTTGTTTTTAAAAAAAAAAAAAAAAAAAAAAAAAAAACACACACACACACACACGCACACACACACACACACGCATACACACACACATCAAGTGCCTGCAGTCAAAGCGTAGCGTGATAATAACTCAATGTTGCTTTGCATTTTCGAAATTTTCAATATTTTTGGTATTTCGCCGGAATCGCAAGTAAGAGTTATGACAAACTGTATAAGCTTTTATTTTTAATGTTTAATACAAAATTATAGTATAAAAGTTATTTTTCCATTTGTATTAGAAAAATTATGAATGAAAGTTATTTTGCAATTTTTATTAAAAAATCATAATTTAACTCTTATTTTCATTTAAGTCGCTCCGAATATCCTCAGAATATAAGTAAAAGATATTTACATAAAATTTTTATTTTTAAACTTTTATAATGAAAATTGAAGAATAATTTTTGTTATTTTTAATATACATAATTATCATAAAAATTGGAAAATTGATTTTGTTTTATATTTTGATCATAAAAATTGCAAATAAGAGTTTTGGTTTAACTTTTAAATTAAAACTAACGATTAGTTTTAATTTAAATTTGTATCATAAAAATTCAAAGTAAAAGTGTAAAGTGTGGATTTAAATTTAAATACTAATAATATTTAATGTTTAGCATCGATAAGACTGTAAATAATAGTTTCGATGCATCGATATCAAAATATAGATATCGATACAAGAAACTCACATCTCGATCTCTTTAGTTGAAATTGGAAACTTTATAAAAGTTACTTTTCAATTTTTTTTTAAAAATCAGGACATAACTCTTAATTTAAACATTTTTTTATAAAACTTATAATTGTTACGATCCCTGGTGTTTTTGGTATTTTTATTTTCTTTTGCACTTTTGTTTTATTTAATACTTCTGTATATACATATGTAAAGTATGTTTTTTTTTATAATTAATAAATTCATTTAAGTGTATTTCGTGCATACCTATTCAACTTAAGAAATAATTTTATGTAAGTCAATAAATTTTGCATTAAATTAAATCCATCAGCAAATCTATTTTGTTTCATTTGAAAGCAATTTAAATGTTGATTTTGTGCTGAGAGATTTTTTTGTAGATCACACCTGTTAAATTCTAGCGTTATTTCAATATTACTACTCATAATTTTATATTTTTAATGATAATAATTTAAATATGTATATTAGAGTGGGTCAATTTGTATGGACCAAAAAAAAAATGCACCAAGCGGTTGTCAAAATCGTAATCTACGATGAATTCTAAGAAGATTTGCTCAGGAAACCATGGGTCTAAAATCAAATTCGAGGTTCCGATTTTTAGCGAGAAACTTTGTAAATGTAAAAATATAATAACAAAATTTAATTTTATTTTTAAAATTTTTTTTTAAATTAAAAAAAGAATGTAAATATAAAATTAAAAAAATTAACATTAATTTGCATTTGACCGTCAATTTACGCCCCTTCTAGTGCCACCCACACTCAAATTTTTTTCCAAAAATTTTTTGAAGTATTGAAAATATTTAGTTCAAGTTTCAATCCGATATCTCACCCAGTTTAAAAGTTACAGATTTTTGCCACCAACATTGGCAAAGCAAACCGAAAATAGGTACAGAATACGTAAAAAATACATTTAAAATGGTACCAAATTCGAGTTATAGAAGTTCGAGTTATGAAAGTTCAACTGTATATTTATTTTTATATTTTGTATTATTTATTATTTGTTTTTAATAAGAAAGCAACTCTGCATCATCTCACTTACGTTCCACACACACACACACACTTACGTTCCACATATGTCAACTCTGCTGTTCGGTGTCAATTAAGCATTGCATACTTTTAGGCGGCACTCGTTTTCTTTTTGTTCATTCTGCTTCCTTTCGCTGTTGTTATTGTTGTTGTTGTTGCTGCTGCCAGCGGCAAATTCAGCAAAAGCAACAATTAAAAGCAACTCTGCAACTGCAACAACAACAACAACAGCAACAACAACAACAATTGCCCAACGGCTGCCATTTGGCAAACTAATTGAAATGCCCTCGTTTTGTCTCCACTTATGAGTGAAAGCGACACACCGACTGAGCGAGAGAGAGAGAGAGAGAGAGGGGGAGATAAAGGCTGTCTTTGTTCAACAGGCTACCAAATGAAATCACATCAAATGCTTTTATTCCTATTCTTTCCATGTACTCAGCTTAAGCTTAGTTAAAGCAATCAATGCAAGTCTCAAGTCTGTTTGGAAAAGCAATTTTCATTATTAGAAAAATGCATTCTTTGTCCATTCTGTCTGCAAACACTTTCCATTTTTTTGAGACCGCTTACTACAATTGATAAATAAAATTATTACTATTTTTGAAAATGGGGTTTTCAGATTAAATCTATTTTTTATATTTCTAGCATAAGACTAAATTTTAGCAAGTACTATTGATCACAATTTTAAATTAAAACATATTTTTAAACTACAAATTTTATTTGAAAATTAATTTTCATATAAAACCAATGTATATAACTCGTATTCTTAATTATTATTAAATAATTTGGCAATGGCTTTATGATATTTCTCATACAAATTTAAGATAAGTCTTCTCTCGATTTCTATTTATTATAAATTATAAAAATTGAAGTCATATAATTATAAAAAAGAATTTTACGTTGTCAGAAAACATTTTTTTTTGAATTTTGTTGAATATTAATATTTAGATGAAGTTTAACTTATTGGGAGGAGAAAATAATTACATTTCACACTTAATCAACTTGAAATTGTCTAAAATCAATGACAAAACAAATTCAATAATGCTTATACATATATGATAAACATCCCTTTTAGTTTTTCGAACGATGTACAGCACTTTTTGAGACACTTACAGGGTATGCTATCTTAAAAATACGACACATACCAAAAATACTTGAATACAAATTTTTTTCCATTTTTATTGTTTTATGTTTTAATGCAAAACGTTTTTCCAAACAATTCTTACAATTCTTTTCCTTCAAAATAATAATTTTTAGCACCGAAATACTTTTGACCACCCCTGTATATATTCATAAGTATATAAAAATTGAAATTAAGTGTTCTGCAATGGAATTAAAATAAATCATAAACTTTAATTTTTAAATTTTGATGTTTTGATTTCAAGTTATCAAAAATATATCATAAAACGAATCGACATTCTTTTTATGTGAAAAAAAATCTCTGCTGATTTTTCGTAACGATATACCCCACTTCTTGGCAGAGTTGTTCTCAATTAACTAATTTTTTAAATGAATTCGGCATTTCATTGGCATTGAAGAAAAGTAGTGCTAGTGAAAAATTTTAATAACTTTTCATTTTCAATGCCAATTAAAATTTTTCAATTAGCATTAAGTAATTATAGGAAAAAAATATTTCAAATAAAATTAATAATTATATTTTTGGAAAATTAATAAAAATTTGAAAAAAAATTTAGAAAAATTTGGAAAAATTGTTTTTTCGATAGTTTTCTCGATATACGATATATTTATACGATATATTTATTCGATAGTTGTATGTGATAGTTTTATACGAAAGTTTTGTACGATAGTTTTATACTTTAGTTTGATATGATAGTTTTATACGATATATTTATACGATATTTTTGTAAAATAAATAACAAAATGTGAAAAAATTGTTTTTCCGATAGTTTTCCCGATATACGATATATTTATACGATATATTTATTCGATAGTTGTATACGATAGTTCTATACGATAGTTTTGTACGATAGCTTTATACCTTAGTTTTATATGATAGTTTTATACGATATATTTATACGATATTTTTGTAAAATAATTTGTAAATAATTTTCTCCGATATATTTATACGATAGTCTTATGCGATAGTGCACTGTTGTTGCGTCACAGCTTAAAATATTTGAATATGTTTATCACTACTAATTTTATGAACGCTCATTTTTCCGACTATAGGCACAACTCTGCTTCTTGGCACACTTACAGGGTATGCGCACATCGGAAAATTGACCATCTTATCGTATCTTGTTGCAACTGTTTGGCAGCTGTTGTAGTTGGCGCTATGCCTTAAAAACCAGGCCCACTCCACACCTGCCCCTGCCCGTGCCCCGCCCCCTTGCGCCCCTTCCGTCAACATGTAGCTGCCACGTGGCAGTGGCATTGACAGACGTGCAACACACGGGGGAGTGTGTGGCAAGCTGATCGTGAGGCAAGAGGCAGTTTTGAATATCATCATAAATTTATAAATATCATCATTGAATTTTGTATTTTCTCACTCACTCTCTCTTTCTATATTAAGGCTCTGTCTCTGTCTCTCTCTCTCTGTGTGTGTTGGTGTGTGTGTAAAATTTTAGTTGAAACTGTGCCAAATGCCGCCGACGGCGACGACAACTCGACAGTTGCAATTTGTGCGTCGCGAACAACGCGTGGAAAATTGTCGAGCAAAATTCTTGTGATTGTTTTTCAATTTTCCCCTTAATTTTTTTTACTTTTTTTTGTACTTGTTGCTTATTAAGTTTGTGTAATCAGTTCAGAGCGTAATTAAATTGACAACTTGTTAAACACAAAACTATTAAAAGTGTCTACGAATTTTCCGACTTTCCCCGCGAATTTTCCGCGCATTTTTCATGCTGAGCGCGCGAAAAATTATCAATTAAAATCAATTAAAACGCGACGCGTCGAGTGAAAAATGCCCGCAAGAAAAAATGTAAACACATTTGTAGAGCTGCCAGGGGGGAAGGGGGAAAGGCCTATGGGGGCAGGCAAAAAGGGGGCGTGGCATTGTCAGTGCTTGCAGCATAATTAAAAATTAATTTACCACACAATAAATATACATATTAAATGCCCACTGTGCGCAGCTCTCTCTCTCTCTCTCCTCACTCTTTGCCTTTCCTTCTCTCTCTCTCACTCTGTGCAAACATTTTAAATGGCTTGGCAAATGAAAATGCCAAATATAAATGCAAACAGAAACATGAAACGCTTTTTATTAGTATTTTAATTTAATTGATTTGTTTTCGTTTTTCTTTTTTTTCCAATTTATTTATCAGTATTTTTATAAGTTTATTTTGGTTTTAATTTAATTAATTTCATTAATTTAATTAACTTTATTTATTTGTTTTGTAATTTTTATTGTAATTTGCTTTATTTAATTTTGTATTGTTATGTTATGTTTCACTTAAGTTAATTTGTTTTTGTTTTTAAACAATTTATTTATCGTTATTTTTATAAGTTTATTTTTCACTCAAGTTGATTTCTTTTTTTGGTTTTTATTTACAGATTTTTGTTTTAATTTAATTCATTTAATGGACTTTACTTATTTTCTGAATTTTTTATTGTTATTTGGCTCTCGTTTTCTTTATTTTTCAATTTATTTATCGATATTTTCATAAGTTTATTTCTCGCTCAAGTTAATTTTCATATATTTGTTTTGGTTTTTATCTACTGATTTTTGTTAATTTTATTTATTTATTTATTTAATTCAATAATTAAACTTTATTTATTTGGTTTTTTTTTTCAATATTATTGTAATTTGCTTTATTTATTTTACAATTTAAGTACAGAACTTTTTTATTAGATTTGTTGCACTTAATTTACTTGATTTTTTTCATCTTTAGTAGTTTTTGCTAATTTACTTATGTATTTTAGAATTATAGTTTTTTTGTTCAGTTAGTTTTTTAGTTTAAATGTAGCTTAAATTTAATGCATACATTTTTTGATTTGTTTTAGAATTATAATAATTATTTTTTAATTATTTATAAAATTCACAACAATTTCATTCAAAGCAAATTGAGAGAGGGAATAAAAGAGAAAGAAATAGAGAAGATTTTCCCGTCATCGTCATCGACATCTGCACTATGGGAATAAAGCCCAATATTATGGACAAAAATCAGCTGACTTTGAGCGCGCTTCAAATTTTAATGGTAGCTAGAAAAAATTAAAACAAAATTATTTTTGTTTGCTTTGTAGGAAAACAAAAATATTTGAGTTACAGAAAAAAAACATTTTTAATTTATGACAAAATATCGGGCTTTTTTCCCATAGTGCACGGTGGCCACTGCGGCCACACGCCATTCCTAGCGACCGTAGCTCCTATTTATAGCTGACACAATCTATGAACAGCAGTTTTCAATAGATCTATAAATACAAATCTTCCCTGCCCTGCCCCTCTTTTTATGCCCTCTTCAATCACCCTTCAATCAACGGCAAAGATCGATAAACTTTTTGTATGGATTTAAAGTGCGATCGAATTATCTGGGAATCTACACTGGAAAATAAATCGCTCTTTGCATCGAAATCATAATAATAATATAAATATATTTATATGTGCATAAATATTTAGTGTATTCTCTGTGTTTTCTTGTTTGTTTTTGCTTAAGTCAGAAAATGTTGATCAGCTGTGATCACGACGTTGTAATTATTTTTGCCCGTCGACGATGAAGAAGGCGACATTGTGACGCCAAATTTTAAAACATTATGCTTTAAGTGTTTTGTAAGCAACTTGAGCTATTGATTTAGATGACAAACTGGACAGAATGACGAATATGTCAATTTTGAACTTTACTTTAACAAATAGAGGTCTGCATGAATTCACTCAAAATCTGAGTTCAAATGAATTAATTCGAACGATTTCGAATTGAGTGAGTGCGAGGCACACTTTGAATTGAATTCGATTGAGTGTGAGTTACATTGAGTTCTAAAATAACAGTTCCTTATCGAAATGAGTGCGAGTGAAGGAATGTTCTATGTGAAAAAATTGAACAGAAAATACGCATACAAAAAAGAAAATATGAAAATTAAATCGAAGCTCGAATCAAACTCGAGTTAACTCAAAACAAAGTAGCTTTCTCACTCATTCAGTTCGTGTCACTCCGTATGAACGTTGTCAACTGAGTTTGACAAAAACGAACAAACTCAATCAAAATCTTTCGACTTCGCATTCGACTTCGTTCAATTCCTTTCGAACATGAATGCTTCGAGCTTCGTTTTAGCTCATTCATGCAGACCTCTATTAACAAACTTCATAAACCCTTTGTGCTATTTTAGCTACAGGTTCTATAAATAATTTTATTTTTGTTGATTGAGTATTTTAAAAAATAACAATATCTGGGATAATCTTCCGTTGCAAATCGACAAACGATTATTTAATTGCAGGGGAAAGGGTCAGGAGGTGTATAGTAGAGGGTTCAATTGCACATTTTCCTTCTCTTTCTTATGTGCACAGTGGCGAGTGGCACAAAACAGACAGACAAATGTGTGGCAAGGTGGCAAGGTGGCAATGTTGTCACCTGTTGCCTCCACGCGACGCGACGTTGACGTGAGTGTCTTTTAATTGCCAGCTGTTGACAACAGATCCCGCCCCCTGAGAACTACCTACCCCTCTAACCCCCTCACTACCCCCTACGTCCCTCAACCATCAGCCATCTCAATAACGAAGCAGACTCACATAGTACACTGAGAGAAAACAAATGATGCGCTGCGTACATAAATTTAGGCATTACTTACTTGATCCTCTTGATAACTTTTTTAATTACTTAATTGATCCACTTCTAATTCATAATACAGATTCAAAAATTAAATTAGGAAAAACAGGAAGAAAATAAATATAAATAAAACTTAAATGCAGAATTGTTAATTAATGTTTAAGGCAGGGACCGTAACGATTATAATTTTTAAAATATAAATTAATTAATAAAAGTTATTTGTTGATTTTTATCAAACAAATTAAATGAAAACTCTTATTTTCCGATTTAAATAAATAAATTTTAAAATATTAATTAAATTTCAATTTTTATTTAAAAATTGTTTTTCAACTTTAACAATAAAAATTTAAGAAAAAATTCTTATTTAAAAAAAAAAAATAAAAATAATTTTTATTTTAAATTTTTATAATAAATATTGAATAATAACTTTTATTCTATAATTTTTAAAAAAAAATTTTAATTAAAATTAATCTAGTTTTTCATAACTCTTATTTGCTGATGTTGATTCATGAACTAATTCGTATAGCTTTCTTGGCTTATGTAATAAACACATCATTGACTTATTTAATAAATTTCTAATTTTAATTACAAGTTTGTCTAATCTCAAAGTAATTATGAATATATTTAGTAAAGCCTTGTGTGGGCTCCTATGACCTAGAGGATCAAGTTCCCAACGCTTGAAAATTTTAGAAAATTTGAAAAGTAAAGCCCAGTAAAAAAAACACTTTGAATTAAAAGTTGCATATATTATATTTTGAGTACAATTCATCGAAAATGTTAGCAAATTGCATTTAAATTAAATAAGTTGCCATTTATTTTAACTTTTATTCTAATATATTTAATGTTCATACACATTTTTTTTAAATATATTTAAGTCGCCTATTTGTCATATTTAATTCACAATATACAAATGGTTGTAACTTATCTTGAAGTTCATATAAATACTCTCATTACTCACTGTTTAATTTTTCTCAGTGTATCATTTGGCAAGTGGGAGAGAGGAGTAGTGTGAGAGGGAATTGGGGGCGTGGCAGGATTGAGACATTGGGCCGTGTGATTAATGAGCCGAACACGAACATGGCAGAGCAATTAGAATACAATTAGCAGGGACTGTGGGCAGAGCCATCGCCATTGCCTTTTGGCCATTGCACAGTGGGCGTTTTCCACAATTTAGCGCACATTAAATGATATTTATAATATTTAAAATTTATAACTATAAACGAAGAAATAGTGAAAATATAAATTAAATTTTTGAACTATAAAAAAAGTAGTTGAATTTGTTTTTCAGAACATCAGAAAGTAATGAATAAATCCAAGACTTTTAATAAAAATAATAAAAAAACATTGAAAGTAAAACTTAAAATATATTTAATTGTATTTAGCTTAAATAAAAAGTTTTCATTTTCCTAAGATTTTTAAAATGTTTATATATTAAACATAAAGCAAAAAAAATATTGAAATATAAACTAAATTGTTAGACCGTTTAAAAGAAATGAAAATTATTTTTTAGAATTTCAGAACGTCATTAGAAATTTATAAAAAAAAAAAAAAAATATATCGAAGATTAAACTTTAAATTTGTAATATTTATAATATTTTAAAAATGTTTATATATTAAACTTATACAAAAAAAAAGATATAGAAAATATATATCAAATTTGTAAACAAAAAAAAAAATTAAATATTTCCAGCATAAACTATTTTTCAGAATTTCTTATTAAATAAAAAAAAATATTAAGAGAAAAGTTAAATAATTATTTAAAACATCAACTGTTTTTAGCAAAATTAATCATTTTTTGACATAATTTTTAATTACTACGAGCCAGAATGATCGAAATGTACCACTGTGCCACTGTGGACATTGTTTTGGCCATTGGCACTAATGAGCACGTTTGTTTTCTGCCACATTTCTCAGCAGAGACGTCACCACAACAACAACAACAAACACCAGAGGCAACAACAACAGCAACAACAACAGGGAGTTGAATTCAAAGAGAAAGCTGCCTATCGCGTGGAGCATTCAGAGATCTATGGCAGATATTTGGTGGCGAATCGAGAGCTAGACGCAGGCGAATTGCTGATCACAGAGCAACCGGTGGCCATTGGTCCCTGTGTCAGCTGTGAGCCCGTCTGCCTGGGCTGCTATTGTCCCGTGACCCTCGACCCCGAGCAGTATCGTTGTCCTGGCTGTGGCTTCCCGCTCTGCGGCGCCAAGTGTCGTGGGATTAATCGCAGAAACGGACACGGCGCCAACGAGTGCGAAACTTATGGCAGGCAACGTTCCAAGGCCGCCGATTTACTTCGGGTCGGTGTATCCCCCGATCTGGTAAGCGATTGTTTTTATTCACTTTTAATTTTATCTATTTATTGTGAATTCAATTTTTTTCTTATTATTTATTTGCATACATATTCCTTTATTTGCTTATAGTTATTTTGTGAACTTGTTTCTTACTTTCAGGTTGTTTTGTTTATTTGTTTGAAGCATACCTGTTAAATCTCGATTAGAATTACTAATCAATTAGATTATTTATTTGAAATAATCGTAATGATTATATAATTCACTGTTGAAAAATTTGTGATAATCTAATGATTACGATTAGAAAAAATCAAAAAAAAAATCTAGAACTATTACGATTATTCAAAAAAATCAGAAAAAATCAAAAAAAATCAAAAATAATCGTTTTGGGGTATTTCGGATTATTTTTGATTTTTTCTGATTTTTTTTCTGATTTTTAGATTTTTTACGATTATTTAGTAAAAAACCAAATTATTTTCACAATCAAAGTAGCCAAAGCTTTTGATTATAGTTGCTTTGTGCTGTCTAAAGCAGTTAAATTCAGAAGAAAGAAGGAGGCAGCTACAAAAATTCCGTAGCTCACTAGTTAGAGTTGCTGACCTGTGAGTTCCAGTTTGGAAAAAAAACTGGGTTCGATTCCCCCCGTCATAAGTTCTTCGGAATGAAACGCAAAAGTATAGTATTCAACTTTTTTTTTTTTTTTAATCAAAAGAGTCAAGAAAATAATTCCTTGCAGAATATTGGAGAGCTAAGCGGAGCGCTCAAGAGGTCCACATTTATTGCGTATACAATCGAAAACAAGATATCCTAGTAGTTGGATTGCCGACTATGAACATCTACAGTAAGTTTATGTTATTGATTATACAAGTACAAGTAATGCCCTTATTGCGGTTTTTCATGGAATATGTGGAAGACTCGATCGAGTTTGATCTTGGAAATGCCTGCGTGAAGTACCAGTACCATCACCAGCCAACTCGGAAACCAGAGTGCCTGAAGCAATGCGCACCAAGCTAAGCTGCTTAAAATAGTTCAAATGTACTCCTCAGGAGGGCTTTATATAACCAGCACAAAGCAACTATAATCAAAAGATTTGGCTACTTTGATTGTGAAAATAATTTCGTTTTTTCTAAATAATCGTAAAAAATCAAAAAATCAGAAAAAATCAGAAAAAATCAAAAATAATCCGAAATACCCCAAAACGATTATTTTTGATTTTTTTTTGATTTTTTCTGATTTTTTTGAATAATCGTAATAATTCTTGATTTTTTTTGTTTGATTTTTTGTAATCGTAATCATTAAATAATTGGGCAAAACCCAAAATAATCGTAATTTAATCATTGGTTCGACTTTTTAAACAAAAATAATTTAATTACTAATGATTATGATTACTAATCATTATTTAACAGGTATGGTTTGAAGCTATATATTTGTATATTCTCTCATTTATTTTATTTGTATTTGTTTGTTTTTAATACTATATTATTTATTTTTTAATTTGAAACAGTTTATCCAACTTAATTATTATATTAATATTTTTTAATTTTTAATATTTTAAATTTTTTTTTTTTATTTGGGTATTCTTTTACATTTGATTCATTTTATTATTACATATTATTCTTAATTTCAATCCAATTTAAATTATTTATTAGTTATTTTTTTAATTACTATATTTTACCAATTTGATTTGCTGCTTACATTAAATATATTATTTTTAATTCCACACACATTTTATTAATTTAATTAGTTTTTTATTTGTTTTATACTTTGACTTTATTTAAAGTTGTTTTTATGCGTCATTCACTTTAGTTAATTTTACTTTTTTTTATTAAGCAAATACATTCTTATTCTTTTTGGTTTTCCCTCAGTAAATATTTTTATTTTTTTTAATCGGGCCTATCGAATTTCTTTAATTATTTAATTCCATTTAATTTGTTTATTTATGTTCTATTTAACAGAATTTAATTGGATTTAATTTCAATCATTTATTTTATTTGTATTTATTTGTTTTTAATACTATATTATTTTTTTTTTCAACTTAATTATTATATTAATATTTTTTAACTTTTAATATTTACAATTTTTTTTTTATTTGGGTAATCTTTTACATTTTATTAGTTTTATTTTTGTGTATTATTCTTAATTTTAATGCAATTTAAATTATTTATTAGTTATTTTCTTAAATACTATATTTTAAAAATTTAATTTGCTGATTACATTAAAAATATTATTTTTTATTCCATACACATATAATTAATTTAATTTAATTTTTATTTATTTTATATTTATGCATTTTTTTAAAGGTGTTTCTATTTTTTACTTTTACTTTTTCTCAAATTAATTTTACGCTAATAATTTTTTTTTGGTTTTCCCTCAGTAATTTTTTTTATTTTTTTATCGGGCTTATCGAATTTCTCGATTCTTCAAATATTTGGTCTGCAGCTAATTTGTTTACTTATGTAATATTCAAGAGAATTTTAATTGGCTCTCTTTCATTTATTTTATTTGTATTTATTTGTTTTAAATAAAACTTAATTATTTATTCAATTTAATCATTTTCTGCGTTTTTCTTAACCTAACTTTTTTATTTACATTTTTAATTAGGCTGTTACTTTTATGAAAAACTTTCAATTATATTTCTTTTATTTTATTTGGTTATCATTTACAGAATTTATTTGTTGACTTTCTTTAATTTATTTTGCTTTTATTTACTAAATTTAATTTTAATGCCATTTAGTTTTTTATTTAGTTCTTTTGGCTTTTATTAAATAACTACATTTTAACAATTTTATTCATTTAATTACTATATTTTACCAATTTTATTAACACGCTTTTCAATAAAAATTATTCTTAAATATAGGAGTAAATCGTGTTATTAGATTTTTATCAAATATTTTGGTAATCTAAATATAAATTTAACTTAAATTACTGATACTATTGATTAAATCTAATATTAAATTAGGTGCGGGATCTCTACGAGCTGGTGATGATAGTGCGCATTGTGCTCTTGAAGGATACGGAGCCGGAGAACTACGCGCTGATTCGACGCATGGAATCGCACACGGAGCAGCGCAGGGAGAATCTGACACTGTGGCAACACTACGAGCAGAAAGTCGTGCGCCGCTTGAGGGAGGAGTGGCAACTGAGCGCCGAGGCGGAGGAGCTGCACGAGATCTGTGGCATTTTGGATGTCAACTGTTTTGAGATCGGACAGAGAGGCGCCAAGGCGCGTACGCTATATCCGAGCGCGTTTCTGCTCGCGCACGATTGCAGTCCGAACACATCGCACACTGACGATCCCGAGTCCTTCGCCATCATACTGAGGACCTCGCGCGTCGTGCGTGAGCGGGAGACACTCACGCTCAGCTATGCGTACACGCTGCAGGGCACGCTCAAGCGTCGCACCTTCATCCAGGGCGGCAAGCTGTTCTGGTGCCAGTGCCAGCGCTGCGCCGATCCCCGAGAGCTCGGTAGCGACTGCAGTGCCCTCGTCTGCCCAGTCCCGACCTGCCAACAGGGCACCATCCGCGCCACAGCTCCGCTCGAACAGACCGCTGACTGGGCGTAAGTATTCCTTACAAAAGATACCCCGTACAAATGTTGAGAAAAATCATTCTTTTAATTTCGAAACTAAGAAACCTATAAAATTAAAATTAGAAAGGGATAAAAATCATCCAATTTTAAAAAAAATCATTTGATTATCATGATGATTGATGATGATGATTGACGATTGGTGATGATGATTGATTCAAACTAAGAAACTTATAAAATTTTAATTAAGAAGAGATAAAAATCAAACGAAATATCGATGATTGATGATGATGATTGACGATTGATGAGGATAATTGACTCAAACTAAGAAACTTATAAAATTTAAATTAAGAACAGATAAAATTCAAACGAATTTTCAAAAAATACTTTTGATTATGGTGATGATTGATGATGATGATTGATTGATTGATGATAATGATTGACTCAAACTAAGAAACTTATAAAATTTAAATTAAGAACAGATAAAATTCAAACGAATTTTAAAAAAATACTTTTGATTATGGTGATGATTGATGATGATGATTGACTCAAACTAAGAAACTTATAAAATTTAAATTAAGAACAGATAAAATTCAAACGAATTTTCAAAAAATACTTTTGATTATGGTGATGATTGATGATGATGATTGATTGATTGATGATAATGATTGACTCAAACTAAGAAACTTATAAAATTTAAATTAAGAACAGATAAAATTCAAACGAATTTTCAAAAAATACTTTTGATTATGGTGATGATTGATGATGATGATTGACTCAAACTAAGAAACTTATAAAATTTAAATTAAGAACAGATAAAATTCAAACGAATTTTCAAAAAATACTTTTGATTATGATGATGATTGACGATTGATGATGATGAGTGACTCAAACTAAGAAACTTATAAAATTTAAATTAAGAAAAGATAAAAATCACTTGAGTTTTCGATGATTGATGATGATGATTGATGATGATGACTGACTCAATCTAAGAAACTTTTAAAATTAAAATTAGGAAGAGATAAAAATCACTCGATTTTTCATAAAATACTTTCGATTTTGATGATGATTGATGATGATGATTGACTCAAACTAAGAAACTTGTAAAATAAAAATTAAGAAGAGATAAAAATCACTTGAGTTTTCGATGATTGATGAGGATGATTGACGATTGATGATGATGAGTGACTCAAACTAAGAAACTTATAAAATTTAAATTAAGAAGAGATAAAAATCACTTAAGTTTTCGATGATTGATGATGATGTTTGACGATTGATGTAACTCAAACTAATATTAATAACTTGTATTTTCTGCAGCTGCGACCGCTGCGATCACCGTCTGAGTGCCGCGAATCTGGAGCGTCTGCTCGATCGCATCAACGACGATCTCGAGTCCATCGATGTGCACAACATTCCCGCACTGGAGAACTTTCTCACACGGTGAGCACAAAGCTCTCACTTCAATTTCAAATTCATTTTTAATTTGCAAAACTAACCCCAAAGCATTCTTACTTATAATTAAGATTCACAGATTTATTTGAGCCACTGTACGGTCAGTATTTCTCTCACTTTCTTTCTTTATCATTGCTTTTTCTTTAGGCTTAATGAAGTGGTATTTTTTTCAAACGATTTCAATTCTTACAGATATCAAAAAGTGCTCCGACCCAATCATTACCTCCTGCTCTCGGCCAAGTACTCGCTCTGCCAGATCTATGGTCGCATCGAGGGTTATCTTCTGCCCCAGATGTCGCCGGAGGATATAGCGCGCAAGGAGCGATATTGTCGTGAGTTTCTGAAGATCATCGATCTACTTGAGCCCGGTCTAACCCGTCTAAGAGGTGAGACAACGAATTAAACTTGAGAAATTTGTGTAGGTACCCTGTAGGAGTTCCGAGTAGTTTTGTAAGAATTGCAAAAACAAAAAAGTAAACAAAGAATAAAATTTAAGGAAACCCAAATAGGGATAAATATAATGAAGCATAAGTTAGGAAGTTTAATTCGCTAATATTTTTTATGATATTTTTAAAATTGCTTAAAACCTTTCTGAGATCATTCCATTCAAACAATCATAAACAATATTAGCGAAGAGATTTTTGAATATTTTCTTTTGCAGTCACTATTAGAATTGTTTGGAAAAACTTTATGCATCAAAACATTTTTTGTGTGAGAAGGAGAAAAAAGTCAAAAATATAGATTTTCACAAAAATTATATATTTTCAATGGATACTTAATGGGTTAAAGAAAGTTTTGCATCATTCAAACGGAATCTAAATGACCTTTCCATTGAAGGAACAAAACTGATAAAAAATGTTTCTAATTACATTTTTAAAAAGTTATTACCTTAAACAGGATTTTTTTGGTAAAAACAACCTAGCAACCTATATAAAATTTAAAATTTAAATAGCGATTATAACGATTATAAGTTTTATGAAAAAAATTATGAAATACGAGTTTTTTCCTGATTTTAAAAAAAAAAATAGATAAAAATTAATTTTTATTTTTAATTTGTATAATAAAACTAAATTTTATTTTCCATTTTTATTGTAAGAATCAGGGATTAAAACCCTAACCGAAACCGTTACCTTTAACCGGTAAAAACCGATTGAAATTTGAAACCGTAACCGAAACCGTAACCGAAAAAAAAAAATTTAATCTGACCGAAACCTTTAAACCGAAACTCTGTAAACCGAAATAACCGTTTAGTAACCGTTTCATTTATAAGGGTTAATTTCGGTTTTTCATACATCTTAAAATAAGTTTTTAATTAAAATTTTTATAATAAAAATTGAAAAAAAGTTTTATTTTTAATTTATATTTTAAAAATTGCAAATAAGAGTTATGGTTTAACTTTAAAATTCAATTTTAAAAGCATGTTTTTTTATTAATTTTTGTTATAAAAATTAAAAAAAAACAAGTTAAAAATAATTTAAAACGAAAAACTTTGAACTGTTTTTATTTATTCCGACTGATAAGTCTAGTTTGCGATCTCTAATATTTTGTTATTAGTTTTGTATTTTATTTTTGATTTTATTTTTTTTATTTTTAATTTTAATTTATATGTAAAATATATTTTTACAAAGAATTTTTTTTTTTTTGTGAACCGAAACCATACCGGTATTTCAAAACCGAAACATACGAAAACCGGTTCACCGTTACGAAACCTTTATTCAAAGATTTTGCATAACCTATAACCAAAAACCTAAATCCAAACATAACCGAAACCGTAACTGAAACCGATATTCGTTTCGGTTTTAATCCCTGGTAAGAATTGTTAATTTGTTAATTTAAAGCATAAAAATTGAAAATAAAAATTTATCCTGTTCCTGGACAGCTCTTCCAAAAATAACGTAATTTTTCAATGTTTCCCAATTAACATGAAGTTTGTTCAAATTATGAGTAGATTTTACTTAAAATTTTTGTCAAAATAGTTACAAATCATATCGTTGTACATATAAGAGTAATAAATAATCCGAAATCAAAGTAATTTTATTAGAAATCTCAAGATTTAATTATACGTGCCTTCTCAGTTTATTTCTCGTAATTTTGTTGCTTTTATAATTAATCGTAATATGTTTTTCTTATATTTATTTCAAATATACATGTTTTATAATGAATGTTTGTAAAAATGTTTCACATTTTTGTCACTTATCACTTAGGACTCATCATGTACGAGCTGCACGCCCCGATCATGGTGCTCGCCCAGCTGGGCATGCAGTCGGGCCAGATGACGAGACAGGAGTTCCAGCGACGCATCAAGGAGGTCGTCAAGCTGCTCGAGGACAGCGCTCGCATCCTGCAGTTGGAACCGCCCGGCTCCAGTGAACACGAAATGGGACTTGCCGCTGCCGATGCTCTTGGCAAAATGCGTGGCTAAAAAATCTATGTAAACATAACTATTAGGACAAGCTAAAGTCGAGAAAACACACTGTACTTATTGTGACAAAATAGGAATTAAAATTGAGAATATATATGAAAGAAATATTATTAAAAATGAAATGTGAAAATGAGAAACTTTTTATTCAAGTTGCCTGACTAAACTTTATTAACATAAAAAGTTAAAAGTTAAAGTTGTCAAAGAACGAAATGTATTTTAATAAAAGTTGTTTTTTGGAATATTAGAATACATATTCTTGCTTTAAAATATAAAAACAAAATGGTTTTACGGTGGTTTGATTGATCATGAATGAGCCAATCAAATTAATTCCTTTTTTGCCTCTTTCGTTCCTTAATTCTTGTAAAAAATATTCATGGTCACATGGTCAAAAAAGTAGGCAAGACAATCGTCTGCGTGTTTAGCGTTTAGCAAATTTTAAACTTTGCTTCATTTTCTTTTAATTAAGATAAAAACCATTTTAAAAAGATATTTAATTGATTTTAAAAGTTTGAAATAAAAATGTGTGTAAAAAGTGTAACGTTCGCAACAGACAAAAATCAAAATATTTATTGAACGAGACAACTTATCATTATTTTTAAAGGTGGATTGATATGTTCATGCATTCCACTTAATTTTGTGTATTTGGATATTTTTTGTTTATGAAGAAAAAAACGGTAAACTATGTAAAAATGCACGTTAACCTCAAATCGACTTCAGTTTTTTGTAACGTCCACAACGGAACTTTCAGTAGGCTTGGTTTTATTTCAAAAACAGTAAGGCTTTTATCTTAAAATGGTTTTGAATGTAATTCCAAAAAACTGCATTTAATTGAAAATTTCATTAAAATTTACCGAGCTGAACGGAAACTGTATCAGTTTTAACATGAAAAATGGCGGAATTCAAGCCCACAAACGTTGGGAAATATTTGATTTAATTGATTAAAGTAAAATTATCAACTTACATTTCACTATTTAAGCAAAAACTAAAGCTAAAGCAATAATTACGAGTACTATACATTTGTCTTAGCGATTTAAGTAAAACTCACCCCCTGGGTGGAAAATGAATTTGCGAGCACTGTCTTGAGACGAGAGTTGAACAACTGAGTGCAACTTTGGGGCATGTCTCACAGACAGACAGCCAACTACAATCGATAGCTGGTAAGAAGCGCATTAAAAGCTGAAAATCTTACACTTGAATCGCATTGAAAAGCTGAGTGAAACAATAGAGGAAAAGGGGCAGCAAGAGCAGGAAAAAGAGAAGGAGAACGAAGACAACTTTTCCAAGGGGCAACAATTTTTAATTAGTCAACATTTTGGTATTGCTTCGTCGAACACAATGTAGTCAAGACAAATCGAAATGATAAAACTGAACTGAACTGAAATCTCCGTCGCCTTTTTGTACTTTTGAAGCCCAGTTAACAAAGTGTTAAAGGCTTTCAAGTTTGTGAACATGTTTGGAAATAACTAGATCCTAAAGACCATAAGAGGTTGAGGAACATTAGATTAGATATAAACTACATTTTATTTGTTGTTTGTTTATCTTAAAATACTGCAATTATAAAAGAAAGGGAAAATATTAAGCCACGAAGTCAACGAAACGTTTTACTGCTTTACACTGAAAAAATGAAATGAAAGCAGATTCGAACTGTCGCATCGTTGCAGTTGGCGACGTAAAGAGAGCAAAGCGTCAGTTGCAGTGTATGACAAAAGTCTAGTGCTGTTCTCCTCTCTCCTCATTGAACGCAGCCCAGCGACTGACATCAGAAAACATCAGCCGATCAGATGCTTCGTGAGAGAACAAAAAGCCGAACACACGCATCGTGAGAGCACAAGCCACCGAGCGTGTTATTTATAGAACACCCGTATTCTCTCTCTCTCTATACGTGCGACGGCTGCGACGCCGGCAGAATTATGAACTCCTATCCTAAAATAAATGAACTACATTTCAATTTTTGTTTATTTATCATCAAGTATTGTAATTAAAATAAGTTATATTTTTCAAAGTAAGATTTAAAATGTATTTTAGCTGGAAGCTTGATGTTTTAGCAAAACGTTAATATATTTTTTTAAATACAAGCTAATAATTTTTTGGTGCTTATTCAAGTTTAAATTAATTTTTATTTTATTTAAGGTTGCTATTCGGCGTTTAACAGTCGAGCACCTTGATCAAAACGTTCTCACTTGTTTTTTGTCTCCATTTCTTTGTCGTTTGTTCCTCACTTTTTGCATTTCTTTTGTTTAGCTCGTTTTTATGAGAGCAGCATGAAGAATGTAATAAAAACCCGATAAAGGCCAAAAAACACAGAAAACTCTCAGTTTTTGTCTAACTACAAGTCCAGAAGAGAAATCCTTGGCCAAAAGCGACAACGACGACTTTGCTAAACTAATTGGGCTGCCAAACGGAAACAGAGCTCAGAACTCAACTCGAATAATGAAATGGTTCCAAACTCCATTCCAAACTCCTCTTCCTACCCTCGTGCTTCTCCTCCTCCTGCCCCTATTGCATTGATAGTTGACAGCAAGTTGAACTTTTATCGCAATGTTAATTAATGCTTGATGGCAACACAACTTTTCATTTGCCTGGCAACGCCTCACACTCAACACTCTTCATCTCTCCCTCTCTCTCTCTCTCTCTCTCTCTTGCATCTCTCTCATACGGAAATCTCAGCTGAATTGTGTCGCAATGTTGTCACTTGTTAACGGGTTCTCATTAGCTGGTTAAGTGTAGCATTAACCTTACCCCAAATGCAATTCTATTCTCAACACCATGGCAACCTGGATTGGTGGATTTTAAGGTTCCTCCTTTAAAGGGGTACAAAATGGAGAAACCTCGAGTCAAACAATCTTCCACAAAAGCCACACTTTCAAGCAATAATGTCAAATCAAAGTTAACATCGTGCTTAAAATTGAATTCTAAACATAATCAATCAAAATATACAATTTTCGATTAATCGGAAAATTAAATTAAATCATTGATCAATCGAATTATTAGTAATTTTTATATATTTAAAGCAAAAATAAATAAAAATAGATTGTGGTTCTTAATATTTAAATTTATTTATCAATAACATTTTTGAGCTTAAAATTTAATTTCGATCTATAAAGATATCGAATAAAGTACATTTATCAATTTATCGATTTTCTAATGAAAAATAGATTATGGCTCTTAATTCTTGTGTTTATTGAACTTTAAACAAGAGCAATAAAAAAATCGAATTGTCGATTAATCGGAAAAATTATATGCATTTATCGACTTATCGATTTTCTAATAATTTTTAAATATTGGAAAAATAGTTTGTGGCTTTTAATTCATGTGTTTATTGAACTTCAAACATAGCCAAGAAAGAAATCGAATTGTCGATTAATAAATTTATCGAATAAAATACATTTATCAATTTATCGATTTTCTAATGATTTTTGTATATTGGAAAAATAGATTGTGGCTCTTAACTCTTATGTTTATTGAACTTCAAACATGACCAATAAAAAAATCGAATTGTCGATTAATCGGAAAAATTATATACATTTATCGACTTATAGATTTTCTAATAATTTTTAAATATTGAAGAAATAGTTTGTGGCTTTTAATTTATGTGTTTATTGAACTTCAAACATAGCCAATAAGGAAATCGAATTGTCGATTAATCGGGAAAATTAAACCGATTTACCGATTCATCGACGTTTCTTACAATCTGTAAATATTGAAAAGCTTAGTCTGTGGTTCATAATTCTTTTGTTTATTTTGAATGGGAACAGCTTAAAACAAAAATTATTAAAGATAAATAAATTTTTTAATTTTATTCAAATTTAAATATAATACTATATAAAACTGATATGTTATTATAAAATTAAATTTCAAATATTTGTTGAATAAATTTATTTTTTTAAATTTTATTTGAATTTTTATAGACTACTATATTGTATAAAACTGATTTGTTATTATAAAATATTATTTCAAATATTTTTTGAATACCTTTAATGTAATTTTAGTTGATAGTAACCTAGAGAACATTTATTTTATGAGTCCGTATTGCTTTCAAAACTCAATCTCTAACATTTTTCTTAGTTTTAAACTGTCCTTTATAATAGTAACAACAAGTGTATAACATAAATGTAAGCAAGCAGAAAAAACCGATAGATTTATTTTCCCTTCAACTCGTCAGTCAACTCAGATTTATTCGAGAAAACCAAGAGAACTGGAAGCATATGGTTGTAACAAGTATGGAGAACATTATTAAGAATGCATTGAATTTCTTTATTTCATAATCGCACAAAGAACAACAGGACGAATAAAAGAATAAGAATAAGAATAACAGCAATAACCATATATAATCTCACACAAGATCCACTTGCAGATGCATTTACAGGCACAGGCTCAGTTGCAGATATAGATACAGATACATTTACTGTTGAGTTGGGAGCTGAGTTAAGTTGAGTTGAGATGAAGATGCAGATGCAGATAGAGATAGAGATACAGATGCACATTCGACAGTCACAAGTGTCAGTCGGCAATTTGAGCGCCACAGGCAGTCGCAGGGCGTGTCAAGGGGGGAAAAAGGGGGCGCATAGACATGGGAATACCCAGTTGGGCAAAAAAGAAAAAGAAAAAAACAGAAATGCCGCGAATTCCCAAAGAACAAAATGAGGTCAAAGTTGAAACTGAGTGCAGTTTGTTTATGAGTTTATGAGTTTTATGCGGCTCATAATATTTTTAGACCCTGCACTTAAAAAATGCAGGGGATATGTTAAATTTCTCAAAAATAAAATGTGAGTACGAGTACGAAAAAAATTTGAAAATTTAAAGCAAATGCAAAAAAACAAACTAATTACAATTATTGATGCATTCTAATAAATAATAATAGTTGAACAGATATAAATTAATTGATATAGCTACAATGGTCGGTTAAAGTTTTTTGACAACACTTAAAGTTAAATCTACTCATAATTTGTACTTACTTCATGTAAATGTGGCATCAATGGAAAGGTCATATAGATTCCGTTTGAATGATACAAAACTTTCACTGGAAATTGTATAATCCCTGCGGATATTTTTTTTTTTTTAAATAAAAAAAAATTCTTAGAAAGAGGGCGAATTATGATGAATTTAGCTGAAAAAATTTTAAGGGGGTCACCACTAGCTTTTTTTAAAATTAATTTTGCAAATCCTAATGCAAAATGAGCGTTTGCATAGTTGGTTTGGGCAAGTTGTCACTAACGTTTACCAACACTACATTTTCCCTCACATGTCAATTCCTTATTTTAGTGACAACATGCACTAAAAAACCATGTAAAAGTTAATTTTGCATTAAAACTTCAAAAATCAGTTTAAAAAAAACTAGTGGTGACCCCCTTAAAACTGTAGAGTTTTTTTTTTAATTTTTTTAAAAAAATATCCGCAGGGATTAAACAACTACCCTTTCCTTAACCCATTAAGTACCCATTGAAAATATATAATTTTTGTGAAAATCTAAATTTTAGACTTTTTTAGAAAAAAATCTTTTCGGTAATATTTTTTATGGTTTTTTTAACAACAACATTTCAACATTTTTCTGAGATCATCCCATTCACCCGAATTCACCCGAATAATTTAAATGAGATTTTTTGTGTATTTTAAGTCAATATATCTGTTAAAGTTCTTTTATTCTAGTTTAAAAACTTTTTTTATCAGTGTAGAGATTGGTAGATAGAAAAAGTGAAAAAGACAATTTCAATAACAATATTAATAATAAATAAAAAACAATTGTATGCTCTACGTAAGTCTAACTAGTGAACATGCAAGTCTCTAGCTTTAAATTAAGAGCTTATGCCAAAAATCTGATTTTTTTTTTGCAATCTTGTAAGTTAAACAGTTTTTTAGTTTCCCCAAGCACTTTATTTGAGAGACTCCATTGTAAGCAAAAAACCCAAAAGCAGATTCCACATGGAAATGGAAAAAAAAGACCCAGGAGGAAAACTCTGCTGCTTTTCAGTCCCACTGGGCTGTACAAATGGGCATGTGTGTGTGTGTGTGTGTGTGAGTGTGTGTTTGCATGTGTGTGTGTGTAAGTATAGGTGAGATCCACAAAGGCATAAATGAAAGAAAAACAAGAAGCGGCAACAACTAAAGGCGTACGATAAATATAAATTGCATTGTGCAATAATCTTCAAAGTGCAACAAAGTAAAAACAACAACGACAATGATAACAACAACAACAACAGCAATGATGGCTACAGGAGACACCACAACAACAACAACAACAACAACAGCAAAAACAGCAACAACAAAAATTGAATGCGAATCTGAATCTGCTGCATGGAAACCGCATAAAAAATATTATAAGACGACGCCAGAGCAGCCAGAGGAAGTGAAACAGCAACAACAGCAACAACAACACCAACAGCAACAACAACACCAACAGCAACAACAACAACTGCAGCATCATGAAGAAGAAGAAGAAGAACGATAGCAGCAGCGACGCTAACGCACAGTGGAACAATTTGCAGCAAACGCTGTCAAATGTAAAGCTTCGGTTTAGTTCACTACACCAAAATTTTTATCACGTTTCAAAAATATCTAGAGACTTTCAAGAGAATTGCTTTTGAAAACAGCTGTTCGATATTTATCGGTACTCCCAAAATAACATAAATTTCATTTTTTCGAATATATTTCACAAAAATCGACAGGCATTAGTTAATTTCTAATCTAAACAATATTATTTAAAGCCATAACCATAACAGTAACCGTTAATCGGAATTAACCGATTAATATTGGTAACCATAACTGAAACCGTAACCAAAACAAAACTTTTTTTTCAAACCGATATCGAAAGACTAAAACTATTCAAACTGATATAACCGTTAAGAAGCCGATTCATGCTTAACGGTTCATTTCGGTATGGTCAAGCATTAAATTTTAAAATGTTGTTAAGGTGTAATCAATGTTTTTTAAAATGTTTGTTTTTGTGACCTTTCTATATTGTAGAAGTAAGTAATTAAGTTTTTTAAAACTTAATTTAATTTTTATTTCTGTCAAAATTTTATTTATATATGGATCTCAATAAAAAAATCTAATTTTTTGAAATTTTTGAATATTTGTTTTCAAATTTACCAATGTTTCACATTTTTTTTTTGTGAACCAAAATCTTACCGGTATATCGAAACCAAAACATTCATAAAACCGGTAACCGTAACGTAACCGATGCTTAAAAATTTTGCATAGCCGAAAACCAAAATGCGAACTTTGTCGAAACCGTAACTGAAACCGATATTCGTTTCGGTTTAAAACCCTGGTTTAAATAATCTTTTTTTTTAAATATTGAGAACATATATTTTAATTCCCTGATCGAAATCGTATTTTGTTCAAAAGAACCTGAGATTTCAGTATTTCCGAATACTTTTCAGAAAAATCGACAGCCCTAAATTTATTTATAACTTTTACAATATTTATTACTTTATTACTTTACTTATATTTTCTATAAGAAATTCTTTATAGTACTTAGAATATGTATCTGAAAATTCAGATCGATATCGCATCTATTTCTAAAGTTACAACATTTTGCCAACAACTTCAGTCAAATGAGCCACTGTGCAACGTTAGCGTCGACGTCAGCGTCGACGTCGGGATGTAACCGCAGCAAGTAAACGAGGCAGCCACATTGCCTAACGTGCTGCACGGCAACTGAGGCAACTGAGCCGAGCTCTGGCCTCGAGTTCTTGCAACGTGCAACGTGCAACGGGAAGCCGCCTGCTTGATGGGAGAAAGCCAAAGCCATGGGCGTGCCATGCAAGGGGATGACTCCCATTTTTAGCCCAGTATAAAAAAGTGTGCGCAGGCTTATGAGTTTGTGACGATGCTTGCGTTTTTCCAGAACACATCTATTTTCTAATAGCAATAAACAAATTTGCGACAGTCTGTTTAACTAGTTTTATATATAAAACTAACTTGTAAAATTAAAAAAAGCGCAATTGACACTGAAAAGACAGATTTGGCGGCGAAATTTAGAAGGAAAGTATCCGATTTTACGGAGAAAACGCGAGATTTTGTGGGAAAAGGACAATCTATGAATCATTATCTCAGTATATACACTACTGGGCAAATTTACTTATTAATTTGGCCCGTAGTGTATATACTGATATAAGTGCTTAAAAGGCACTTATTGTATGAAAATGACGAATAAGTGACTTTTAAGCTATTTTCAAAAAATTATAAAAAATATAAGCGAAAAGATTTTTGAAAATTTTTTTTTGCAGTCACTCCTAAAATTGTTTGAAGAATGTTTTTGCATCCCAACATTTTTTTTAAAAAATCGAGGAAAAAAGTTTTGAAAGTTGACTTTTTTTAAAATTCGAATATTTCAATGGGTACTTAATGGGTTAAGGAAAGTTATGCATCATTCAAACGGAATTAAGATGACCTTTCCAAATATATTATATATATTTTTTAAATTTGAAGACTTGACTTACAATAGCTGTTATAGCAAAAGAAATAGTGTACTTATTAATTCGGACAGTAGTGTATGTAAAGTCATCTGATACTAGCCAAATCTGGTCAAAATGAAACAAGGAGTCAGAAATGCACAATCTGTAATTTTGCTTTAGATAGCTTAAAAAGAACTAAGTCTTTCTTTCTGAACTGAAATGAAAGCAGATTCGAGCTGTAGCTTCGGAGCAGTTGGCGACGTAAAGAGAGCGAAGCATCAGTTGCAGTGTATGACAAAAGTCTAGCGCTGTACTCCTCTCTCCTTATTGAGCGCAGCTCAGCGATGGACATCAGAAAGCAACAGCCGATCCTTCTTGAGAGAACAAAAAGCCAAGCACACGCATCGTGAGAGAGCAAGCCACAGAATGTGCTATTTATAGAACACATGTATACTCTCTCTCTGTACGTGTGTCGACTGCGACGCCGGAAGAACTATGTATTAGAGCCTTTCCCATGGGATCAGCGTTGCCAACTCTGACCGTTAAAAAAAGCCAGATTTGAATAAGCAAGTTTTGAAGAAATATTTTAAAAATTTGTTTGTGTTTTATAGCATTCTGTACTTTTATTTCTACCTTCTTTTCATTCTTATTTAGAAATAAAATAAAAGTTTGGTAAAAAAGGTATCATATCTTTTATTTTCTCTTTCAAATTTGATTATTCAAATCTGGCTTTTTATAACGGACTAATTTTGGCAACGCTGCATGGGATACGCTTTTGGCATTTTGGACGCCACTGTTGTAAAGTGAAATTTGAGCGTGAATTTAACAACTCCGCAATTTATATTCGCATTTCGCAAATCTCCGTCTTATTCCACGATGAATATTAATCAGCTTTGTTGTGTGATAATTTAAGCTTCCTAGCTCTTACCGTTTTGGCTCTACTATTACCAGTGAGTCCGGTTAAGCAGGTTTATATCTATTAATAGAAGACATAAATTATATACGGGTATCTCATAGTCGAGGCTACTAAAGCCTATAGTAATATTGTTATGATTAAATCAGTCTCAAAATTGTAAAGCCCCTTCTCGGTCGGCGACACTGTGCCCGGGGGAGCATAGGCAGTCAGGAGGGAAGAAAGAGGGAAGGAGAAGGAGAAGGGAAGCTGATGATGCCGAGTATCTTTTGTATTTACTTCTGCGTCATATGCAACATGCGGGCAAGCAAAGGATAACGCCAAGGATAACGCCAGGAGCAGCGGTGCCCCAATGCGACATTGTCCCGCTTTCCAAGAAGACAGATGAAGAGAAGAGCAGAGGAGAGAAGAGAAGAAAGGAGTCAAGGAGTCGTCGTGCCTTGCCTCGTTGCCTGGCTATCAAAAGTGTTGCTTATTAAAATAAAATTTATTGCTTGTTTGCTGATAAAAATGAAGACAGACAAGAAGCAGAAGAAGAAGAAGAAGGAGAAGGAGAAGAAGCGCTCCGGTTTACCCTTATGTTATCCCATCTGTCCGCCAGGGGGCGCTGCTGTTGCTGTGCACGTAAAAGTGTTAAAACGATAAGCGGCAAGAAACATAAAGAATATTGCTGGAACAGGAAATGCAAGGACCATAAAGCCATAAGGACACACAACAAACGACAGAGACAGAGTCGGGAAAAGGAGTAGCAGAAGTGGAGAGAGGAAGAAAGAGAGAGAGAGAGAGAGAGAGAGAGAGAGCGCTCTTAGGGCCAACTAGACAAAAGCCATAATGCAATTAAAGGTGTGGAAAGGAATGCAAATAAGCGGCCAGCTTAATGAGCCTCCATCGCTGTACAACTTTTCAATCCGCATCCTGCAACCTGAATCCTGAATTCTGCATATCTAGACTGCCTCCTTTTTCTACTTGCCTCCCAGCTGCCAGCGCACAGTGGGCGAAAAAGTCTGCAATACATGGGCAATTTCACAGACTGAACATCGTGAAGACCAAACGCTAAGAGCTAGAAGGCTTCTTTTATTCATTTCAACGGATTACAGAATGTATAATAGAAAGAAGCGGGAAAGGCTAGAGTCGAGTTACCGACCATAGGATACCCGTTCCTTATTTAAATAAATATGAAATAAAAAATTATGGCATACCTTTAGGCACTTGCATAGCAACTTAAATCAGCCATTACCACCTTTCTATTTGTCCGATTTTGTTGTGATTAAGTAGGATGATAGCTGATAATAATATATACTGTTAATTACAATCGCAGTTTACGGAAGCGGAAAGGGGCGTGGCAAAATGTTAAACAAACTTGAACTGCTTGAGGTTTATGGAAGTCTGTGTGCCAAAATTGGTTGCTCTAGCTCTTATAGTCTCTGAGATCTAGGATCTCACACGGACGGTCAGACGGACGGACTTACATGGCTATATCGACTCGTCTGTTGATGCTGATCAAGAAGATACACACTTTATAGGGTCGGAGATGCTTCCATCTCCCTGTTACAAACATTGCAACGAATACTATACAATCGGGGGTGCCACAGAAATCGCTTTTGCTTGAATTTCACTCAAATTTGTATGAAATTTAAGTGAAATTCAACCGAAAGCGATTTCTGTTGCACCCCGAATATACCCTTTAACAAGGGTGTCCGAATTTTAGAGATTTTATCTGTACTATAATTATACAGGGGTGCCACAGGAATCGTTTTCGCTTGAATTTGACATAAATTTCATACAAATTTAAGACAAGTTCAAGCGTAAGCGATTTCTGTGGCACCCCTGATATTCGTGTGTGTTATAGAGTTTATTCACGAAAAATATAAAAGTATATTTATTAAAATAAAGTAAATTATATTTTATAACAAAGTTCTCTTATTTAAATTTTCGAATAGCAAGTCAAGATCTTTTTCTAATTATTTAAAAAAAAATATAAAAATTCTTTATAATAAACATTAAAGCTAGACATATTAATATACAATTATTTGTTAGATAATTCAGCCTTTTTATTGCATTTTTTTTTTTTTTCTTTTTCTACTAATCTAGCTTTATTGCCCACTGTGCAGCTGGCCGCTATCGGCAGTCGGGAACAGAGCAGAGCAGAGCCGAGCTACTTGGACATGCCTCACTGCTCGGCAACTGCCTCGTCCTGCCTCCTGCCTCCTTCCACTTGCCACTTTCCACATTCCACTTTCTACTTGCCACTTGCCACTTGACAATGGCACTCACAAGAGCAGGCGATTTGCCACAATTTTTTATGCATACCCTACAAAAAGGGGTATACCAAGGGGTATCACAAGCCTCTGACCAGAGCACAGTATTCCTGCACAGAAAAAAAAATGCCATTCTAAAATCAAGTATAAAATACTTAATTTAAGCTCTCATTTTTTAATTATGTATTCAGTATAAAGATGAATAATCAAGCCTGTATCGGGATTAAAGTGGGAAAATACACATTTGCTGAGCGCGAGAGGAAAATTCTCTCTCGGCCTCTCTCATTTCAACCGGTCCGGTGGCTCAATGGTTAGAGCCGCCGACTCCAGTTTGAAAAAAATCTGGGTTCGATGCCCCCCGTCAATTAAAAAGAAAAGGTAAAAATAAAAAAATTAAAAAAAAAAATATCTATTAAAAAATCCAAAAAAAATGTTAAAAAACAACTTAAAAAATAAAGCGTTTTAAATATAAAATCTTAAAAATAAAAATTTTAAAAATAAAAAAAAAAGTTTATATGTAACGAAAAACATTATAATTAATACAAATTTTTTAGTCTGAATTTAAGAATTTCAGGATTGAATTCGGAATTGAAAAAATCAAGTATTTCATACTTGGTTTAAGAAAATTCGGGCTTAATATCCCGGATTTTTTTTCTGTGTATGTATCGGTTAAGATCGGGTATATTAAGAACTGGTTTCCATAATTTTCGGTTCTTATTTGCTTTCTTGCACTTAAGAGACATAAAATATTTAAATTAATACTTTATTACAATTTTAATATTTTATCATTGTTTTTTTAAGCTCGCTTGATGTTTTTATAATCTTTATTTTCGATTTAATTTCGGAGACTTATTTCAGTTTCTGAAAATGTAAATTTTATTTATGATGATTGAATTGAACATTTGTTTCTCATTCTGTTTTTATTTACATACTTGCATTTTCTAGGGTATTTCAAGTTTGACAATAAAGCATTTTATATTTTTTCCAACCCATCAAGTGGTTTGTCTAGACGACAAGCCCAATCCAAAGTTCAGCCCATCGCAATGCCAATCAGAGCTGAAGGAGAATCACAGTTGTCAATTTATTGGCTGTTGATTATATGTCCATATATTCATAATTGGAACATGGGCCATATTTAAAAATAATGGAATAATATATAAAAAAAAAGTGTCAGCATTCTGTCAATTATCTAATTGAAAAGGCAACTTTCGCATAAACTATTTTTGGATGGCTTAAGCTATACTTTTAAATGTTTAAAATGGTCAAAGAAAGTTAAAAAATTGTTGTGATAGTCCGAACATTTTTAAACCAAGAGCGAAAATTTAAAGTTGACAAAAAACTAAATGTTTTTTAACAATAGATGTTTTTTTTAATAATAAAATACATATTAAAGCTTCAAAATAAAAAAAAAAAATGGTTTTTCGGTGGTTTGTTTAATTTTTCTTTTTGCCTCTTGCTTTCAATAATTTTTGTAAAAAAATGGGAATTTTCAATGGCCAAAAAAGTGGGCAAAAGAGTCGTCAGCAAAATTTAAACTTTGCTTCATTTTCTTTTATTTAAGATGAAAACAATATTGAAACGATATTTAATATATGAATTAATATTTTGAAGTAAAAATGTGTGTTAAGAGTGTAACGTGCGCAACAAATAAAACTTAAAATTTTTATTTACCAAGACTTCTTATCATAATTTTTTAAGCTGGATTGATATGGTCATAGATACCACTTAATTTTTTGCATTTATATATTTTTTGTTTGTCCTGCAATACTCACTTAAAAATGTGAAAATGCATATAAACCTCAAATCGAATCCAATTTTTGGTAACATCCGCAACGGAACTTTCAGCAAGCTTAGCTTTCTTTTTCAAACAGTAAAACTTTTCTCTTAAAATAGGCTTAAAAGTACTCCCATTGAAAAAAGTGGATAATGAAAAAATAAAGAATAATGTCAGAATGTTAAAATAGTTTTGTCACATTTATACAATTTTAAAAAATTTTATTTTTTATTTTTTTACCTCATTTCTAAATTTGTCTTATCCGTCTCTGGAATATTAAAGATAGACCCTGAATAAAATTTAACACGAGACGAGATAATTATGATGCCCCATTTGGGTAGTGTAAATTAAGTAAGTATATTAAACCAAAGAACAAAAAAAAAAAAAAGAATATAATAAAAGAGTTTCTTGATTTGATATACAACAAAATGGAAATGTACAAAAAATAAATTAGCATAGTTTCTGATCCATTGAAATCTGTCGCTAGATGTGGATGCTGTTGCTCCTTCTTCTTATTGACGCCTTCTACTTCTGCTACTCCACTTTCCTGTGCTTTTCCTCTACGCCCCCTCGGCTGCATCTCTTTCGATATAATAGGGCGCTCCGTCAGCTCGTTTGCACTTGTATCTGAGCAGGCAGCACTCGGGGAAGGGCTTCGATGGATTGATGCGTTCCCCGCGATTGCATTTCTCGATGCGCAATTTACCGCAACTACAGAGAGAAATGGAGAGAGAGAGAGAGAGAGTTTGAGGAAGAACGTGAGATGGGAATTTAATAATATACTTTTATAGGGAGCGAAATTTCATTGTGTAAATCAACTTGATGTGTCAATTTCAGTAAATATTCTTTTCTTTTTTCGCTTTTTAATTGTCATTTCATATAAAAACAAGTGGAAAAGGCTATAGTTGAGCTCCCGACTATAGAATAATCGTTACGTATTTAAATAAATTTAAAATATTTTTTATTGCATGCTTTTAGGCACTTGCAGTGCTTGAAAACTTTAGTCAGCCATTACCAGCTTTCTATTTTTCCGATCTTGTTACGATTGAATAAGATGATGAGTTATAATAGTATTTAACGGTAATTAGTGGCTTTTCGCGATTTACGGAGGCGGAAAGGGGCGTGGCAAAATTTTGAAACAAACTTGACTTTGGGGCTTATAGAAATCTGTGTGCCAAATTTGGTTGCCGTAGCTCTTAAGTCTCTGAGATCTAGACGCTCACACGGACGGACAGACAGACGGACATGGCTATATCGACTCGACTGATCAAGAATATTTAAATTTTATAGGGTCGGAGATGCTTCCTTCTCCCTGTTACATACATTGCAACGAACACAATTTACCCTTTTACTATTTTTTAAGTAACGGGTATAATTATGAGCATGTACACAGAAAAAAAAATGCCATTCTAAAATCAGGTATAAAATACTTAATTTAAGCCGGCATTTTTTAAGTATGTATTCAGGATTAAGCTGAATAAATCAAGCCTGTATCGGGATTAAAATGGGAAAATACACATTTGCTAAGCGCGAGAGGAAAATTCTCTCTCGGCCTCTCTCATTTCAACCGGTCCGGTGGCTCAATGGTTAGAGTCGCCGACTCCAGTTTGAACTAGTCGGCGGTGCTACAGTCGAGCGGTACTCGACTGTCGAAGACCCCGTACTTACTATGCAAAAGCAAACACTGCTTAAAGTCATGTAATATAAGTCGCTACAAACATTTAATGTATTTTAATATATATATATTTTCGCCCAAATATATTGAGGATACGTATATCAATTTACATTAAAGATATAATAAATGATTTAGTAAAGCACATCATCAAATTTAACAGATGCACAAAATAAATTGATTTAAGCATTAGAGAAAGCAAGAAAGCGATAAGAGCATTTCCCACATCTCTTAATCATAAACCAAAAAAAAATCAAATATTAACATTGAATTGATGTAACTGCAACATATATAAAATGTCAGGAAAACATTAATAAATCTTAAAAATAAAAAAGTCTGTTCAAGCCGGGATTCGAGCTCGGGACCTACATATGATCTAAAAAGTCTGCAAATATTAAAAAAAAAAATTAAAAAATTTGCTCTCGCTGGGAGTTGAACCCGCGACTAATTGCTAATTTACTGGGAACTTTGCCCCTTAGGCCACCGAAGCCAACTTTACAAATGCAAAATGCAGATATGTTAAGACTACAATGATTTATTCTTTGCCAGTTATGATTTCTGCAACATCATTTTAAAATTTAATAACATTAAAAAAAACATTTGGGGATCATCTGCTAACAACTTAATTTTATTGGTCAAATAATAAATACTAACATTTTGAATTGATAAAAATGCAACACTTATATAAAATATCAACATAACACAAAAGAATTGATTTTAAAAACAAAAAAAATTTTGTCCGTGTCAGGATTTGAACCCGCGACCCCCTGACACAACTGACAATGTAAGCAAAAAACTAGGCGTCTTTACTACACGTTGCGCCACAGTCGCTCTTTGAAATCCACTGTCCAGTAATAGATTTCATTGTTACTGGACTGTAAGTCAAAAGTAATTAATTGTATTCATTGATTGTTGTTGTTGCTGCTAAAGTATGGCAAATAAAGGAGAATTTAGTTGTTCAATATCTTCTCTGTTTATTATCCGATCGCGATGAAATTTTCAGCACATATGGAAAGTAACAATATCTTCGTCTATGCTTAATAAGGAATGTCTATCTTTAAAATTGTCCTTATAATTAAGATTTTCTAATTTGTGGGCGTTTAAGGGGGCGTGGCCAAAATCTAAAACAAACTCGATCTGCTTACAATATAGACGCACCTACATACCAAGTTTGAAGTCTCTAGCTTTTATAGTCTCTGAGATCTAGGCGCTCTTACAGACGGACAGACGGACAGACGGACAGACAGACATGGCTATATCAACTCGGCTGTTGATGCTGATCAAGAATATATATACTTTATGGGGTCTGCCCACGCCTCCTTCTGCCTGTTACGCACATTTTTTTTTGTGACAAAGTTAATAGACCCCTATACTTTTTTAAAGTACGGGGTCTAAAAAAATCTGGGTTCGATTCCTCACGTCAAATAAAAAGAAAAAAAAAATTTAAAAAAAATTTAAAAAAAAAATTTAAAAGAAAATATCTATTAAAAAAAATGTTAAAAAAAACGTTTAAAAAAATACGTTAAACAAAAACGTTTAAAATAAAAAATCTTAAAAAAAAATGTATTTCATACTTGATTTAAGAAAATCCGAGATTATCCCGGATTTTTTTTCTGTGTATCTGTGTGAGCCAGGGATTAAGGTTGACTACAATTGTATTATATATCCTCTCATTTAAAATCTTCAGTATATATATGTATTAATAAGAGTATCTATACGTTTAATTTGTATCAAAATACTTTAACAACAACTAAAAGTATGATATCAATTTTGTGGCGGACAGTGTTTATTCAACATTCAAAAATTTGCATAATATAATTATGTTTAGACGAAATTAAATAAACTAATTTTTATTTACTATCCTTAATTTATTTATTATTTTTTTTTATTTTATTATATTTACTCTTCATATTAGTTTAGTTCATTATTTTCGTATGTATTTACTATTTTTTTATTAATTATTTTTTGAAATTATCAATACCTTTTTACCTTTCTTTTTTATTGGCTATTTAAAGCTACTTTAAATAGTTCTAGATTCTTTTTTAAAATAGCGAGTTTCAGAAAGTGAAAAGTTGTTTACGCTGCATTTTTTAGATGCTTCGAATTTTGCATATTTTTCATTAAAGTTTGAAAATATTTGAAAAATAATAAATTACTTAAGAAATAAATTAAATTTAATACTTATTATTTAATAAATAAAATTTTGTTTTATCAAAAAAATTTGTTTCTTTTTGTTTGTCTATATTTATAGACCCCCAGCACTTTTAAAGTACAGGGTCTAAAAAGACAGACGCACAAACATTTCAAATGTTTTGCACTGATAAGAAAACGACGCTAACGTTGACGCCTACGTCGACGGCGACGGCGACGCTAACGACGACAGCGACTTCGACAGAGCTGACAACGTCAAATTCCAATCCAGAGTTTTGTAAGTTTTTCATACGTAATTTTACAAAGTTGCGCAAGACTGCATTACATTAATTTGTAGGTCAAGACTAAGCTTCCGACTGTAACTAAAAGGACTGGCTAAAGCGTATTTTAAAGTGAGTGTTTTTGAAGTGGAATATCACTAATCGAATTATTTACAAATAAATAAAACTGCGGCTTCCATCAAAAAATAATAAACAAAATATTGTTAAAAATTTATAGACGAATACATAGTTTATTTACTGCAGAAATGTCATAAGTAATTGAAATAGAAAAAAGCAACTTTTGCAATATTCAAAAATATTCTTTATGTTTTCATTTTCATATCTACAAAATATAAATATAAAAAATAACAAAAATATTGCAAAAAAAACTACTCACAATATATCGCTTATTTACTGCATGACTTGCGTAAGTAACTTAAAGTAAAAAACAATTTTTTGAAATAAACAGAAATGTTCTTTATGTCCTCGTCTACTATTTTGTGCAATAATTTCATGTCTTCATACAGCATCATTTTGTCAAATTTGCGTATAATAAAGATGTTTTGATGCAGGTTTTTTATATTAATCTTTTATTCAATTCAATCCCGTTCTAATGATGCAAAAATTTCATTAGGGGGGTCTTCTCATTGAGCAACTTTTTTTTTCGACTTTTTTTTTTTGCATTTATTTATAGCTTGGGTAGTTGTGAATATGCCCCTAAAAGGAAATTAGAAATTCGAAATACTTAAGGAGATATGGCCATTTTTATCCAGCAATGTTAGTGTTAATGCAAGTGAAGTCAAAACTTTAAACGCGTTTATCTCGAAACCACGTTTTTCGAACTGGCGGCCATGATATCTCCAGTTCAACTAAACCGATTTTCATGAAACAAAGTGGAATCGACGCAGAATTGTCACCATTCTCGGGTGAGCCTCGATCATAATTTGAAAACAATTTTTACTCTTTTTTTTTTACACTAAACTACAAAAAAAAAGCCCGAAATTGAAGTTTTTTTTTTGAATGGCCGCTATCTTGTCAAAAAAAATCACAAAATTAAGCTTGAGGTTCACCCGAGAATTACATCTATACTGATTATAACCCCGTTTTTTTTTTTCATTTCGGACGCTCCGGAGACCCGGAATCGTGGCCGCCGTCACCACCAACTTTGAAGTCTCATTACTTTTTGAACACCCCTCGTATCGAGGCAAAAAAAATTTTTTTATTTACTTTGAACCTTTTGTAATACAATAAATAAAAAATTTTTTCAATTATTTTTTGCGTTTTCAAATAAGAATTTTTTTAAAAAGGGTCCAAAAAACGGGTTTTGAATGAGAAGACCCCCGTAAACCAGTAAGTACCCATCGAATATTTTGAATTAAAAAAAAAGTCAACTTTTTAACTTTATTCCTCGATTTGTTCCAAAAAATATTTTGATGCAGAAAAATTGTTCAAACAATTCTAAGAGTGACTGCAAAAAAAATTTTTCAAAAATATTTTTGCTAGTATTTTTTATAATTTTTTTTATAAAATTCCTTAAAATGACGAATTTTTATTTTCAATTGCTAAAAAAAAATTGAAATTTTATTATTATTTTATAATTTTATTTAGATCAAAAAATAAGAGTTTAATTGAATGTTTTTGATAAAAATCAAAAAATAACTTTTATTTAATAATTTAAATTTTAAAAATTATAATCGTTATGGTCCATGGTTTTAACAAAAATTTTATTATTGTTGTCATGAAAGTGTTGTTGAAAAATAGCGATACCAATGTCTGTCTGTCTGTATATTTGTCTGTCTGTTTGCCTGTCTGTTGATCTGTTGTGTTCATGATGAGACTCACCCCTCGATAAATATGGATCCATCCTCGTTACAGGTCAATCGCTGACACGGCGGAATGCCGTTGTTGACACCCAATTCCAATAAATCGCCGCGATAAATGCATTTGCCGGGATTCACTAAGCAACAGACAGATATACATAGAGAGAGAGAGAGAGAGAGACAGATACAGACGGAGAGAAAAAGAGAGAGAATCAGTTTTGATTTGTCAAATTTGAATATATATAATTCTTGATCGTACCTGGATCGACGGGAATCAGGGCCCTGTAGCCACTCACCTCCTGGAACTGGAACTGCAGCATTAGGAATAATCCAACGCTGCCCAAGATTAATCCAGATGGGACACGAATCCCTCTAACAGTCGGTAAACATTTCTTCAACATTGTGACGCGTTCCGTGTTCAAATTGTTACTGCCAGCTGGCTGTCAGTTTTTCGAATCTAGAATCTCATTCTCAGTCTCAGTCTCAATTCTCAATTCGCTTGTCCCACATCGCATTTGAAATTGAATCGTAAATCGTCATCGTCATCGACATTTGTCTTATTGCATATTTCGGTCAGTTGTTTTTGTTGTTGTTCTTGTTGTTGTTGTTGTTCCTCCCTCTGCTTGTGACTTAGATTCATCAATTGGTTTGTTTTTTATACACTTCCAAAAAGGCGAGTATTCACATTTTGTCACGATTTATGCGAGGCATGATCGGTTTTGCACTTGTTATATCAATTCAGTCCAGTCAGACAAATGTTTTCCTTCAAAAAAATTAAAGAAAGTGGTAGAAAAATGTAGGAAATTCAAAAGTGTAAAATTAAAGAAAAATGTAGTTCTTTAATTTTAAGAATTTAGGAATTTTCTTACATTTTTCAATTATTAATTTAAACATTGTCAGCATTTGTTATACTTATTTATATTTTTAAACATGTTTTTTTTTTAATATTTTAAAAATTTTATTATTTTTTTTTTACATAAAATATTTTTTTAAATTTCTAAACATAATAATACAAATTTATTTTTTAGTGATAGAAAAATGTAGAAAATTAAATAAAATTTAAAAGTATAAAAATTTTTAATTATGTAGAAAGATGTAAGAATGTATAAATTGTTTTTACATTTTTAATTTTTAATTTCAACATTTTCATCATTTTTTATTCTTATTTACATTTTTCAACATGTTTTTTTTTTAACTACTAAATATTAATTAATATTTTTTTAATAAATTTTTATTTTTCAACCTTTTTTAAAATTCCATTATAAACAAATTTTTTTGTAATAATTTTTTTTTTGTATTATCACATATTTTAATAAAATTAATTTTAGAAAATTTAATTTTACCCATAATTTAAATATCAAAGCTTATTTAATTAAGTCTTTCTTAAGCTCGTAATTATTTAATGTCAAAAGAAAATTGTTAAATATTGTGCTTTTAATTAACAACTATAATTAAAAATTATTCTTTTTCAATGCTTGGTAAAAATTAAAATTAATAGACATTTTTTTAATATATTTTTAAAACTGCTTCAAATTCTAGAGTATATATTATTCGTCAAATTTAGTTGGACATGTTCTTCGATGTTTTCTTTTATTTTTATTGCTTTTTTTTCAATTCCTAATTTATAAGTAACATATTTAGTGGTGTTGGTGTCTGTTGTTTTATTGTTGATTATTATGTATTGCTATTTAATTGAAGGCGCAATGTCGGCATCGTCTCATGTCTCTTGTTGTCTCTCGGGTCACCGAGTTTATCATGACGGCGACGGCGACGACGACGACTCTGGAACTTGAGCTGTCTCTGTTTCTGTCTCTGTCTCTGTCTCTGACTTGTGTGATGGACTCTCTCCTCTCTCAAATGATCGAGTCTCAAAATGCCGCTTCATTGCTGCAATTTGTTTGCCCAGTAAACAGAGCATTGAAGGGCTTCTAAGTTGGAGACCACAACTGTATGTTCGTTTAAACTTTAAAGAAATCAATCAATCAAATCAACCAAATTCATTGAGATTACTTGAATAGTCTGCATATCTATTTATGTACTTATTTATTTTTTAAATAAAATGTTTTTAGAATTTTGCCATGACAATAAAAAATAGAATAACATGACATACTTTAAAGTCAGAGCTTTTAAATTTGAGACACGGAATGCTTTAAAATTTTTAATTCAATCGGTTAACAAGAGAGGATATAATTGATTTGGCTGACGATTTAATTATTTCAATCATAATTTTTTTTTATTTTTTATTTTTTTTTTTTTTTAAATATATTACTTTAATTATGCTATTAACTTTTATTTGAAAATTTTCTTTTGTTTATTTGTCTGCACGAAATGAAAAAGATTTCTGCGTTTATTTTTTTTGGGAATATTAATTTTTAGGGGTAATTTACGACTGCTGGGCATTGAAGAGTCGAGCACCTCGATGGGACTTTTCTCATTTGTTTATTAGAATGTTTGCACAACTACGAGAAAATAATTCAACTCGTTCAAGAAATCGAAAAGTCTAGAAAGAAAAGAAAAACCCGTTGTCAGTGATGATGAGATGCTTTAAACTTTTATTTAAAAGCTTACGACTAAACTTAATGCATGTGCTTATTTCACACTTACTCAGGGAGCTTAAGGCTTAACTTATTAAGCTTATATTCAATGTTTCGGAAATAAGCTTTGATCTGCATTTAAATTACTAAGAACGAGCTTTTGCTTAGGGGGAATAACTTTATCTAATATATCACAATCTTAAAGTTAGTTGTTGTGCTTAAAACTTAACAATTCAACTCATACTCATGTTTCGGAAGCTTCAATTAAGCTTTGATCTGTATTAAATTACTGAAAATGATCTGTTTCTTCACTTTCCTAATATATATATATATTTTTTATCCATATTTTGTACAGTATAAGTTTAGCGATCGAGCTTAAAGTTGTGATCTGTATAGCAGAAAATAAGCTTAGACTGGAGAGTAAAATACTTAAAGAAGCTTCTTTATTAGGATAATGTTTCTACTTTTGAGTTTCTCTAATGTAAATTGTGTTCGAAAAATTCGTTATTTATAAATTTAAATTCGTTGCTTTAACAAAAGTACAACAATATTAAAACAAAGTTTTTCTTTTTGTTATTTTTTATTTATTTTTTATTTATAATATATATAATATATACTATCAATTATAATTAGCTGTATTTACAGAATAAGTACAGGGTCTCTTATAGTCCAGTTTGCTTGAATGTTGCCTGAACATTCAATTCTGTGTTCTGTTTTCAGCTGTCATTTTTTTTCTTCCGAAAATAAAATATAAATAAATTTAAAAAATAAAAATTATGCTATAATAGTTAAAATAAAAATAAACATATTTTTGGTTTTAAATTGAAAGCTGAAAACAGTAAAAATTACATATAATATAAGGAACAAACTCAACTAATTTAAATTCCACTTTAGTTTTCTATATAAAAACAAATTAGTTTATTTGAGCTTATTATAAAAGGTTTTTTTTAAATGGTAACTGCTCGGACATTTTGTTGTTGCTGCTCAGGCAAAAACGAATGACAGATAACACAAAAGTACCAAGTAAAAAATAGAGACAAATTCAGTTTTATCTGTTATTGAAGTGAGTAAAACGCTTTTAAAATGTATGTACATAGATTTTTTTACGTCTTTAAGTTTTCAAATTATACAAAAAAGAAACAACTTTTGTTAAATAGATTATCTTAACTATCCGGCCTGTTCCGGTTTTCACATTCGGTAAGATTTTGCGGAAGTGAAATTCTTTTACCTGCTCCAATATCTTTTCGACGAAATTCTGCGGATTGATATCACTTTGAGTTGATGAGTTTAAGTCCGATAATGTGAAAAAATATCATTTTTAATTACTTAGCCTAAATGCTAAGTAAATAAATGCATTTCACAAAATGCTATAAAATAAAAAGTGAAAACCGGAACAGGCCTGTATATTTTTTCGAGTGTTATTGAGGTTGTTTAATATGAGAAAGAGTTAGTTTATCAAGATTCAACAATACGCCATGAAATTACTTAATGCTAAGCTTGTTCTCAACCAGAAAACATATTTAAATCTCTATGTTCAAGCTTGACATTCATAATGAAAGGGTAACTCAATGTTTTTGCATTCATTTTCCCAGAGAGAGAGAGAGAGAAGGAGAAATGGAATGAAGACAAGTGCAAGCAAATGTTGTGGCAAGTTGCACAATTGAATAGACAAGTTGAACAAAAGGGAGAAACCTACACGGAGAAGGAGTAGGGAAAAGAGTGGGGAACAGAGCAGGAAAAGAGGAGTAGGGAAAGCAGTAGGGAAAAGAAATAAACTGGAAGCTGTGTTGAAATGTTTACCCTGTGCTGGGCTATTAAATTTTTAATCAAGTTAAAGTGTTGCCAAACACTTCATTCCGTTCAGTTCAGTTGAGCTGCAGTTGCCACAGTTCTCAGTCAAGGATTGAGATAGAGCTGAGAAAGTGAAGAAGTGAAGGGTTGTGGCATATGGGGCTGTTAGAGGGGGCGTGGCAGACACTTGATATGTGCAACATGCGTCGCCTTTGTCGGTTGGCAGTTTTCTTCATGTTAGTTATGCGTTCATTCATTCATTCATTTACTCACTCATTCATACATATATTCATTCAGCGACATTCATTTCGTATTCATTCACACACACACACACACACACACACACACACACACACACACACACACACACACACACACACACACACACACACACACACACACACACACAGACGCATAACCATAACCGCATTGTACAAGTCAAGTGACAACTTGCAACACGATATCTAACTACACTGATAAAAAAAGCTGATTTTTACAAGATAACTTTTTTTGTTTTTAAATAAGAACAATTAAATTAACTAATTATGCTTCTGAATTTCGTCATTAAGTTTAATAAATTGTATACACTACTGGTCAAAATAATAAGTACACGATTCTGAGCTTTCTTTCAGCTTTTACAGCTACTTTTTCACTTCTGCTACTTAGAATTCTCAACTGGGTTTAGCGTCTCAAAGATGACATAAGGCTTGACTTAGAAAGGTCGCTAACTAACGGACATCATTTGAAATGGTATTTTTTATATTATTTTGAATCTTAATTCAAATATTTATAAAAAAAAAAAAATGTATTGAAGATGTGTTTATTAATTTTGGATATGTTCGAATCCGAATCCTAAAGAAATACAATTTCTTCCCACAAACACTAAGAGTTTTACTAAAGTACATTTTTTTTATCAGTGTATCCCATTCCCTATTTTTACTATGCGGTATTCCTTATCCTCCACCCACTGTCCTTAACTCTTGCTTTCGAGTGGCGCGTCTTTTGTTCCATGTACTTCCTTTTGGGAAAGTTTTATTTTATGCCCTTTTAAAGGGTATTACAATGTTATCACGAAATGTGTAACACATTAAAGATGCACAAACTGTAAGAGTATTCTCCACTGATGATGCATTTAGAAACTTCCATTTAAAACACATTTTTTAAAATATTTTTTATAGTTATAAAAATAAAATTTTTTTATTTTAAGATCAAATATTGAAAGGCAAATTAAATAAAAATTGTCTTTACTTTTTCATGAAATTTGACAGTGTATTTAATCTTTGACTTGCTTAAACAAATTTTCCATCATGTTTTCGCTTTTCTTTTAGTTTTCCCATTGCCATTTTCTTCACTTCTTTCAGCTTTTTGTGGTAAATTAAATGCAAATAAATTGTCAACTGCAGTTAAATAAATTTTTAATTTATTACACTTTGACTAGCTGGAGATGTCAACGTCGAATCTGAATCTGCAACTGAAACTGAAACTGAATGTGAATGTGAATCACAGTCCAAATGAAGCTCTGCATTCATGAATGTGGCGCGTGTCGAGTATCTTCAAGAAATTCTACGACACATCAGTGGTGTGTGGCTGTGCGTATACATATGTAGCTCACTGTACGCTTGTAAAATCTTTATACAGTGTTTCATAAACTTTTTATTTCTTATTTGCGAAAAAGTCACAAAAGCCTTTTTATTTTCATTGCATTTTTCATATCACCAGTTTTTTAGACATCGATAATATATCGATAAAATATCGTGCGGAATTTGTGATCTTTATCGATAGTTTCAAGTCGATATAACTTTAATACTAAAGAGAGTAAGTACAGGAACTGGTCTTAGCACACTTCGAGCTAGCGTTATCAATATTTATTATTCACATTTATCAATCGATAACTTTTTTTTATCGAAAATTTCGTATTTTTATGCTTATTTTATGATTTGCTTTGCTTAATGGTGATGTGTAACGATAATTATAGAATGAATGCTTACCAATCGATATACATATTGATATCGATACACCAAATGCCAATCGATAAGACGGCAATGTTGATGAAAGGTTGTGAGAAAACTGCCTTTAAGTAGTATTAGCTTAAATATACAATATTTATTTGAACGATTACAATATTTATTAGTCGATATCTTATGTTTATCGATAAATACCTTGGGTTATGTCAAAATCGGATTGCTTGAAGGCAAAGCTTATCGATATAACTTAAATGAAAGTTAAGTTTTAAAATGCTTACAATATCGATATATCAAAGTTAAGTGCTCGCCAATCGATGCTCGATTTGATATCGATATACCAAATGTAAATCGATAAGACTGCATAATGATAAAATATTGTGCGAAGTTTGCTCTAAACATAGAATGAGTAAAATTAAGTTAACGATAACAATGTTTATATAGTCGATAACATATGCTTATCGACAAATTCCTAAACTTATGCTAAATTCAGATTGCTTAATTTATCGATAAATCAAAGCTATGTGCTAAGAGTCTTACTTTATCGATAAATCAAAGTTAAGTACTTATTAATCGATATACCATTTGCTATCGATACGCATAATGTCAATCGATAACACGAAAAGTTTAACTTTATCAATAAATCCAAGTTAAGTGCTTGTCAATCGATATACCATTTGCTATCGATATTCAAAATGTCAATCGATAACACTGCAATACTGTTAAAAATGTGATGCCAAAACTGCCCTTAACACAGTTCGCACTAAATTTAGAGACATGAGTTACGTTTGCGAGCGTTGACTGCGATTTGGGGTTATCAAAAAATGGGATGAGAAATGTGGAAAAAATGAGGGTGAAGCAGCTGTCAGAGGGTGGGAAGGGTGGTTTGAGGGGAGGGGACAGAGACGTTAAGGTAATTCATCGTTGTTGATTATTTAAATTAGCGAAATGAGTGACAGACCAAAACGGAGAACGAAGAACGCAAGCGAAATACGCAAATACGAATACGAATGCGAGTAGGGAAACGAATACAAATACGAGTACTCGCACTCAAATTGAATAAGTTCATGAATGATACACAAAATGAATAAAATTAAAATAAACAAAAAAAAAAATGAAAAATAACAAAGTGAGAAAAATTCAAAGCGCGAATCAGAACACGATTTATTATTTTTTTTTTTTTTTGGTTTTATTTTTTTTTGGAACTAGACGAACAACGGGATCATAAGAGAGAAGCAAACTTGAAGCAAAACAAATTCACTTTTTCAGAAAATGTATTCAGTGCAGGGGCGACATTCGCAGCGGCAACGCACACACACACACACACGCACACACACACACACACAGACAGACAGACAGACAGACAAAGACAGGTGTAGCTAAAGAAAACGAGAAAGTAAAGGAAAAAGTGTGTGTAAAGTGTAAAGTGCAAAGTGCAAAGTGCATTTAAAAAGGCGACCGCCGAGAAAACGAAACCAAAAAAAACGAAGACGACCCCGAGACACAAACAAAGAGAGTGAAAGAGAGAGAGCTAGAGAGAGAGAGAGAGTGAGAAAAAATAGAGAGAGAGAGAGTAAGAGAGAGACAACAACATTGACATCGACATCGACATCGAGAACGGAAATGGCCAAATTAGTGACTTACATCTTCATCGTCAGCTCGCTGATACTTTGGTATCTGCTGCTCTTTGGCGGCTCCAGAGCTGGCCGAAGCTTCCTGCTTGGCGTGGAGGCAACCAATGGCCATGGCAGCCAACTGGAGGGTCGAGACTTTCATCATCATGGCGGCAGTCATCACATACGACGTAACGTTTCACCTTTTTATAAAAAACTAAACAAAGTCAAATCCAGTTTCAATCGCAACCGGTCAGAATTAATGTGAAATATTCATGTGTTTTGGCATCACATGCCCACAACTGAAGGTGATCCGCTACGTTTTCAGCTACTGATTCTGTATCGCAGAATTTGTCATTGGTTGATTCAGCACGTTATTCAGTGTCGTGGAGATATTTTCAATTTTCATTTTCCAAAGCTAGAAAGAATCTGAATTTTATGCTGAATCCAGCAGCGACGAATTCTGTTACTGCGCTGAATTCTTTGCTTACCTAGGTGCAGGAAATTCACTAAAAATACACTGATGAATTTCTTTACGCCAAATCTGCACAGTTTTCTGTACTAAAGTTTTGACGGGTCAATGCGAACTTTCTCTTTACCTAACTTGCTCACAATTTCCATCTCTCTCACTCTCTCTGCCTCTCACTCTCACTCTCACAGGCAACATCAATCACTGCTGGCGACGCTACGATGGCTACAATTTACAGAACACCATTGTCAATAAGAAGGAGCAGCTGAAAAAACCTTATGGCATATTGTGTAACTTCAAATGCACTTGGTTCTTTACAATCAGGTAAGGGCATTCCCAGACAAAATCTACAACAAACCAGACGACTGTAAGAGACCCTGTAAATATTCTAAAAAATAACTTGACTTCCTTTAAGAATTCCGACAAAAAATAAATGGTGATAATACAAAAATTTAAAACCAAAATTAAAAAGTAGATGTCACAATTGAATATGAATACATAAAATAGATAAAAATACTAAACAAAATAACAAAATACCATAATAAATGTTTTTCATAGAGGCTTAGATCAGCTTTACAGCTATTTTGTCAGTTTTGCGACTTATAATTCTCAACTGGTTCTAGCTGATGATAGAGACTGGCTTCTTGCACTCTGCAAATGTTTTTGTGTGCTGTTGTATATTGATAAGTGTCTTATCGACAACTATATATGGATAAAAATATAATAAACAATTTAATTAAATTATGAAATTATGTTTTATTTGTTTTTACAGCTATCCCACTTGCGAATACATTCACGACTACAAGTTATCCTGTGTTCTGTTCACTTCACTGCCCGATTGCACCACTGTCAAGTGCACGCTCTTAAATTATTTTAACTAGATATTTAGTAGCTATCGATAACCGATAGACCAATCGACAATCGATTGTTGACTACTGTACTCAATTTCTATTTCTATTTCTAGCATTTAAATTTGTTTAAGTTTCTCCCCCATTTTTTTGTGTTTTTTTTTTCTCGTGCTCTGTTTTAAGTTATTTGTATGATTATAATAGTTATAATTTATTATATAATAATATCTTTAATTTATATGATTATATAATTTTATATGCTGTGCAGCTAGAGAAAAGAAAAGTTCTATATAAACATTAATGATAAACTTGTGACTTGTGTTTTGATTTCATCTATTTTACAGATTTATAAAATTAAATAGTGAAATTTTTTGGTTTATAATTTTAACGTTTTAAGGTCGATCGTTATGAAATTTGTAGTATATTAAGAGAAAGATTTTTTTAAATAGGTATGCGATTTATCAAGGCTAAGGCTGAATAGTTTTGTGCGAAAAAAGTTCTTTAACATTTGCTGAAAGTGGAAGAATAAATAAAAAAAACTAAATAGATATTATAGAATATTGTGTGCAAATTAACTCATTAGAATTTGCAGCAGTCAAAGAATAAATAAAATAGTTCAATATTTAATTATGGATTAGAAATTTAAACATACAGAATATAACCTTTTATAAATATATTTGTGAGTATATTCGTCGAGATACAAGTAAATTATTCAACTTATTTAAGACGCATACAAATTCGATGAAAAATTGTTAGGAAATATATCATAAAATTGAATAGATATCTAAATATTTTTCAGGCGAATTTTGCACTTCAAATTACTTTATTGAGTGTGTGAATACATTCATGAGTATATTGGTAAAGAGTGAAAAAGCTTATTTAATTTCTTAATTGAGATATCTTGTTTCCTTTTAATTTCTTAACTTTCGCAATTTGAATCATTTATCTGAGCAAGCGAATTGAATTGTAAAAAATTGATTTTGAAAAATAAATAAAAATAAAATGCTAACAGTTAGGATTGTTGGATTGAAGTGAATCGTTGACTGGATTCAGTTGCACTTACACTTATTTACAGAGTCCAAGTTGCACGCTCGACAACAACGACAACAACAACAACAGCAACAACAACAAGCAGCATCGAAGACGTGCTTCGCATTGCATTGGACATCGAGGAATGTGAATTGAAATATAGAGGATTTGAAGATTGCGTATACGCAGTGTGTGCTGCCTGCATGCATTCACTTATTCATTCATTTTGCAGTTGAGTGGCCCATTAAAGTGCCACTCGAAAGTCACACACCATCCAGACTTCTCTCACTCTCTCTCTCTCTTTGTCTGTCTGTCTCGCTCTCTAACTGATTCGCACTTCATCTGATGTTACCCAAAAATGGCCAGAGAAGCTATCAATGACTGTGGCATGTGCAAGTGGCATTGCCACGCCCAATTACCTTCAAGCACACTACGCCCACCTGCCAACCTGGCCAAAAGCAATTCAAAGTTTTTTTTTTCCCCCAACTCTTCAGCTTCGTTTTCCGCTTCTTCTTTTACCAGTTTTGCGGTAAACAAATTTGAAACACTTTGTTAGATGCGTCAGCGCGGGAATCTCCCATATACTAAACACTATATACGTACATATATATATAAGTATATACACTCAGAGAAAAATATGCTCTGAGTTTTTGTATTTTTATATTTTGATTAAGTAAAGTATCATGTTATTTAATTTATTTTATTTAAGTTAGCAATGTAATTTAAATATGAAATAAAAAAACCTTTTTAAATTTACATATGTAAATTATAAAATAAAATAAAATTTCATATAATTGAAAATGTAAACAAATTTTGTAAAATTAAAAATTTGAATACATTTTATATAATTAAAAATTAAAATATATGTACATATTGAAATTTATTTTTATTAAAAATTAAAATATATTTTATATAATTAAAAATTATAACAAATTTTATTTATTTAAAAATTTTAATAAACTTAATATATTTAAAAACTAACATACACACGCTAAAATTTATTTGAATTAAAAATCAAAATAATTTTCATTTAATTTTTAGACCCCGTACTTTAAAAAAGTAAAGGGGTCTATTAACTTTGTCACAAAAAAAAATGTGCGTAACAGGCAGAAGGAGGCGTGGCAGACCCCATAAAGTATATATATTCTTAATCAGCATCAACAGCCGAGTTGAAATAGCCATGTCCGTCTGTCTGTCCGTCCGTCTGTCCGTCTGTAAGAGCGCCTAGATATCAGAGACTATAAGAGCTAGAGACTCCAAACTTGGTATGTAGGTTCGTCTATATTGCAAGCAGATCGAGTTTGTTTTAGATTTTGGATCGGACCACTATATCATATAGCTCCCATATGAACAATCAGTTGAAAATCAAGTCTTAGTATGGAAAACTTTTTTGCTGTTTGAGATATTTCAACCAAACTAACAGAATATGTATAAAAGATGGTCCCATACATTCTGACCAAATTTGATTGAAATCGGATTACTATATCATATAGCTCCCATAGGAACAATCAGTTGAAAATCAAGTCTTAGTATGGAAAACTTTTATGCTGTTTGAGATATTTCAACCAAACTAACAGAATATGTATAAAAGATGGTCCCATACATTCTGACCAAATTTGATTGAAATCGGATTACTATATCATATAGCTGCCATAGGAACGATCAGTCCAAATTAAGTCTTAGTATGAAAATCTTTTTGTTGTTTGTAATATCTTTATAATAAGTACGGAGTCTCCGACAGTCGAGTACCGCTCGACTGTAGCACCGCCGACTAGTTTAATACAATTTTAATACAATTTAAATTAAAATAAACATTTTTAAATTTATTTACATTATTGTAATTATTGTAATGGGGAAATCTGCACATATTTACATTAAGAATCAAAACAAATTTTACATAATTAAAATTCAAAATGAAATTCATATAATTAAAAGTTATAAAAAATTTGATGTAATTAAAGATCAAAATAATTTTATTATTGTTTTAAAGTATAAAGAAAATATGGAATTTATAAATAAAGTTCGTGTAGCACAATAAAATTTATAGTATTAAATACATAAATGGGATATAATTTTATATGTATTAAATATATTTTTTTTATTTTATTTTATACATTTATTTTTTTAATTTATACATTCTAAGTTTTTAGTTTAAATCATTAAATGCATTTTTTTCGATTTTTACAAGCGTCTTTTTTGCTGGGTGTATCTATATATGTATATATATATGCATACTTACATATATATATAAGCATATACATGGAGTATCTGCTCTCCCTCTCCACTTTAATAGGGGGTCGCGTACCTGTGCAAACAGCCGCAAATAAATCGTTCGACATTTATAAGCCAAGTCAAAGTTATGCTGAAATTTCTATAGCTATGGCGATGGAGATGGAGATGGATGGCTGAAGCGGGACAGAAAGAGGAACAGGCAGAGGTACAGGAAGAGGGCAGGAAGGGCAAACCGGGTCCCAAAGTCATGGCCCAAAGTTTGGCCCCGGCTAAAAATAAGATAAATTATGTGGCTGTAGTCAATGGAGCTGTTAACTTACGCACCTGCGACTCAACTCAACTCAACTCGACTCGACTCGACTGAAAGACGTGTTGTGGCTAAAGGGTTTTTGCGATTGATTCCATCTACAACAGAGAGCCACATTCATTTCCATCCTCATTTCCAGAGCCTCCCCTTTTTGTACAAAAAACCACACGGATTTGACGTAAAAAACCGTGAGAGGAGTTCGGTATGAGTTTGGTGAATTCCCTGCAGCATGATCAGCTACTAATTCCGCACTGTCAGCTCAATTTTGCATAATATTTAGACGCGGAAATTTATGGTAAGCATTTCTTCACAAATTCAATTCCGAGAAACAATTCTTTATCCAAGACAGCAAAAACTTTTAATAAAAGTTGAATTTCATGCAGCATTTGGCAATGATAGTTTCTGCGTTCTTTGCGGAATTAGTAGCTGACTCGGCAGTAAGAAATTCAGAGCATTAACAAAATTTTAAATGAACAATGAACGTTTGACATGCGGAAAACGTAGCTGACCACCTGCAGCTCTGGGCATGTGCTTCCTACCACATGAATATTTCCTAGCGTAATCTGTACAGAATTTAGTGCACCACACGCCATATTAAGTGTGAGGGGGCCAGCTAAAAGTATTTCTGACGCCCTCTATCATTTCTAGTTCCACTTTCGCTTTAATACATCTCATTTCATCTCTTTTCATCTCGTTTCATCTCTTTTTGTCTCGTTTCATCTCTTTTTGTCTCGTATCTCTACCGTTTTGTTTTCCTCCCTCATGGCGTTCATTTTTACAGTTTGCAGTTGGCAGCTCTTTTTTGGGGTCGCACTTTAATGGAATCAAACGATATGACATTGATCGCTGAAGGCCACTGGATCATCACCCTAGCCTCCCTCCCCCTCCCCTTCCCCCCTTCTCATCTCTTTCCTTTATCACATTCTGCACCCTCTCTACACCTCATCCCCTTTTTATTCACTTTCGTCATAAAAAAAAAAAATATAAATATATATATATATATAAACAGATCAACGCGACGCATTTGAGCTGAACAAAATGTATCTGTAAAAGTATCTTAATCTGCAAAATGTATCTGTGTCTGTATCTATAAACAAATGCGTATCTGTAAATGTATCTGCATTTATTTATTAATTTATCTAACGTCCACTAATAAATTAGTTTAGATGAAAATACAAAATTTAGAAAATATTGAAAATATTTGTATCTGTACCTATAACTGCATTTGAAATGTATCTGCAACATTTTTTTTTATTTTACCTGAACAAATGTATCTGTATCTTAATGTGTAATAATGTATTTGTATCTTTATCTAAAAAAGTTCATGAATGTATCTGCTTCTATGCAAATGTGTCTGTAACTTGCATTTTCTTTTATAAATGTATCTGTATCTGTATGCACAAATCTTTATCTCAAAATATCTATGTTTGTCAAAAGTATCTGTAACTTGATCTGTTTCTATAAATGTATCTAAGGGTGGATAAATGTCTTTATATCTGTATCTGAAAAGGTATTTATAAAAAAACATATCTGCTTTTATAAATGTATCTGTATCTGTATACACTTATCTACGTATCTGTATCTGTATCTTTACCTTAAAAATATCTATGTATGAATGTATCTGCTTCTTGCCAAATGTATCTGTAACCTGATCTGTTTCTATAAATGTATCTAAGGGTGGATAAATGACCTTGTATCTGTATCTTTAAAGGTATTTATAAATGTACATATCTGCAAATGTAGCTGTAACTATTTTTGCTTTTATAAGCGTATCTGTATCTGTATACACGTATCTACGTATCTGTATCTGTATCTTTACCTTAAAAATATCTATGTATGAATGTATCTGCTTCTTGCCAAATGTATCTGTAACCTGATCTGTTTCTATAAATGTATCTAAGGGTGGATAAATGACCTTGTATCTGTATCTTTAAAGGTATTTATAAATGTACATATCTGAAAATGTAGCTGTAACTATTTTTGCTTTTATAAGCGTATCTGTATCTGTATAAACGTATCTACGTATCTGTATCTGTATCTTTACCTGAAAATATCTATGTATGAATGTATCTGCTTCTTGTCAAATGTATCTGTAACCTGATCTGTTTCTATAAATGTATCTAAGGGTGGATAAATGACCTTGCATCTGTATCTTTAAAGGTATTTATAAATGTACACATCTGCAAATGTAGCTGTAACTATTTCAGCTGTTATAAATGTATCTGTATCTGAATACACGATTCTACACATACATATATGTATATCGGAATGCGTGTATCTCTATCTACATATGTGAATTTGGATTTGGGATTTGGGTCGTGGTCGTTGCGTTGTGCGTTGATTGGTTCGTTAGAATTCAGTATTCAGTGTTCAGTGTTCAGCATTCAGCATTCAGAATTCAGATGATGATGCGTTTATTGCCCTGGCTTCTGTTTCAATGCTGATTGGCAAATTACAGCAATTTTTGCATGAAATTAGATTATATCAAAAATAGTTATAAACAAATTAATTGCGCATTACACTTGTTTTTGTTTTTGTTGTTGCTGTTGTTGTTGTTGTTTGGTAATTTATTTTTATTTTTACATTTGAGATTGAGTACCTTAAAGTGAATAATATGAGATTTGACATGTGAATAAACACACAGCTTATTAAATATAATTGTCAAGTGATGAAATTTTCACATGTGACGCATTATTTGATGAGTTTAAAAGAGAGTTATTCAAGTGAATATCTGTGCAAATAAGTGAATAAATGAACATAATTCATATCAAATTATTAACTTGATTTTTATACTTGGATAAAACTTTAACACAGACGTGCAAAGCTAAATGTAAACTGAATACAACTGAAAAATAAATAAATAAGTCTTACAGCTTTGAATATATTAAAGGCTATGTGTGTGTATGTGTGAGTATTTGTGAGTCAATTTATCCCGAAATTCACATTGAGATTGGCGAAGCGCAAAATGCTTTTTATAAATAGCACAACAAAAGTGACGACGAATTATGACAAGGAGTCCAGGCAACTATTCTATTGTCCCGTCTGACAGACAGACAGACAGACAGACACCAAGCTGACAAACTGACTGACTGACTGACTGATTGACTGACTGACTGACACACTACAAAAGGTGTCAACAATTTCATCAACGTGACGAGTCTCGTCTAAAAATGCCTCAAGCAAATTGTGTGTAGACGAGTGAGTTAAAGATACAATAATATGCAGCAAAAGATACAAACTGAGACACTCATAAATAATGCACAGATACAGCTTATATAGATAGCGATGAATATACAAACAGTTTTTATTTATTGAATTTCAACTTAATTAATAAATAGAGATTTAAAAAAAAAATTAAAATAATATCTTTTATATTTAAAATGTAAATATACAAAATTTTTAGGTCTAAAAAAGCTCTGATATAATTTCCTAATATTTATTTAGTTATCTAAAAGATAACTTAATGTTATAAATAAAAGAAAAAATTTATTAAAAAGAAAAATAATAAACATTAAAATTTTTAATTTAATTTACATCGAATTATTTAATGTCTAATAAAATTAAATTTAAATATTTGAAATTAAAACAAATAATTGAATTATTTAAATATATAGTTATTTATTAGTTTGCCTTTTTATTTATTTATTTACTTATGTTTTCTTTTGATTGTATATTAATCTCTAACCTAATTTATTTTTTTGTTAATTTTTTATTTATTTATTGAACATCGAATTAAAGTTGTTTACAAAGAAATTTTAAATATTCATTAAATATTTAAAATTAAACACAAGTATTTGACATAAAAATAATTAATTATATTGTAAGTTCTTTATTCTTTAAATATCGAATTAAAGCAGCTTTGATAAAAAGCAATTAATATTAAATTAACACAATTTTAACTTTTAAAATATAATTAGAAAAAATGAAATTAAAATGAGTTGTGTCTATAAGATTTTAATTTTTAAAATATGATGAAAACTGCAGACATAATAAAGAAACTCGTTCAATTCAGATGATATAAAGAAGTTTTGTACTTTTTTTAAGTTGCTTATCTATTTAACATCGAATTAAAACCGCGATTAAAGAGAATCTTTTAAGTATAAGTATAAGTATAAGTATAAATATTTGAAATAAAAGGTTAATTCATATACACTTTTTTTTTTAATTTTTAGATATGCTGAGAGCTGCAGACATAATAATAAAATCAATCATAGATTAATAAAAATAAATAAATAAGAAGATATGTATTTTTTTTAAGTTGTTTATCTATTTTTAAAGCGTCAATAATAAAGATACTCGTGCAATCCAGTTGAGCTGAACTGAACTGAGCTAAGCATATGAGATTTGAGATTTGAGTGAGCCAGTGAATGGATGAGTACTCGCTGTGAGTACTCACAAGCACTCACAAACAAACACTCACTCATACAAACGAGTGCGATAATTTATCAATTGTCATCAATTTAGAGGCGCGCAAATTTCTTTTGCCGTATTTTATTTTATTTTTTTGATTTTGATTTTGAATTTTGTCTTGGCGAGATGTATAGTATATATACATATAATATATTAGGGTGTCCCTTATTTGGTCAAAGTCAATATTTTTAAACGCATACGGGCTAGTTCTGTTCATTAGGTCCTAAAGCACTCAGAAATAAATTTTTACCTCAATCGGAGTATGATAACCCGTGCCGACTTGGATCGGAAAATTTTAAGATTATATGGGACAAAAAGAAAACTTTTTTTATTTTTTTAATTTTTTATTTTTTTATTTTGTTTATCAGGTCCTAAAGAACTCAAAACCAAGTTTTCACCTTAATCGGAGTACGATAACCCATTCCAATTTGCATCGAAACATGAAAAATCATCGAAAAATTTATAAACAGTGTTAAAATACTGTTTTTTCATGTTTCGATGCAAATTTGAATGGTTATCGTACTCCGATTAAGGTGAAAACTTGGTTTTGAGTTCTTTAGGACCTAATAAACAAAATAAAAAAATAAAAAATTAAAAAAATAAAAAAAAAATTTTTTTTGTCTTATATAATCTTTAAATTTTCCGATCCAAGTCGGCACGGGTTATCATACTCCGATTGAGGTAAAAATTTAGTTCTGAGTGCTTTAGGACCTGAATGAAAAACTAGCCCATATGCGTTTAAAAATATTGACTTTGACCAAATAAGGGACACCCTAATATATATATATCTGTATGTTGTATGTGTGTGTGTGTGTGTGTGTGTGTGTGTGCATTGTTATAAGCTTCGTTAGAGAGTGCGAGAGTCAAACGGATGACAGTTAAAATCGCGCCGAGACAAAACGTTGAACATCGCAGCTGAATGCGAAAATAAAAACTGGAAAATGCTCGACGACAACGGTTCTTTCATCGATTGTTGTGCAATGGCCAAATCGATAACAGCAACAACAACAACGGCAGCAAGAACAACAACACCAACGGGAACAACAACAACAACAACAATAAATACACGCAAAAGCAGCACAACAATCGCATTTGTTTTGCTTTTAATTTTATGCGTTTTATGTGATTACAATTATGCAAGTACGTAACGTAACGCATTACGTTAAGTAATATTATGTGATTTATTGCCTATCAATTGTGGTCTTTTTTTTAAATTGTTTTATTATTTTTTTTATGGTTTTTTTGCGTTTGTTTTTCGTTTGTGATGAAAATTTCAATGTATATTTTCGCCCTGCGGTTGCACGCGGCGTATACGTAATATTTATGTGTGTGTGTGTGTGTTTGTGTGTGTGTGTGTGACATACTAACTGTGTGCGTATGTGTGTGTGTGTTAATGAGTGTCGCCAATTTAATTGATACATATTCGATGCTTCGCTCATATAACGCATACGCCGCATACGCCGAGCCTTAATTAATGTTTCAGTTTTTTATTTTTTTTTTCTGTGTGCTGAAAAATCTCAAAGAGAGCATGTTTTATTTTGTGGTCTTGTAAAATGCGCTTTTTTAAGGAATTATTACTTATTATTGATAAAGATTTTATTGGATTTTAAAACAATTTTGAGTACAATATTAATAAGTAGAATACTTCTTAATTCTGAATAATTCAAAATAAATAGTACGACAATTTTTTTTATTTTGTTTTTTTTTGTCAATACCCGCATACTACCTTTTTTAATATTTTTAATTTATATGAACGTAATATAATTTAAATACTTATCAAAATGCTTGATTTATTTTTTGTAAAGTCAACTAAAATATTAAACAGTAGAAAGAAATAAAGAAATAAAAACTTTCTATAGTAAAAGTCGCGCTTTCTTTAATAAAACATTTTTAATTAACAATAAATTTAATAATAAAAATAAATTTAATTCAACAATACTAATTTTAATTACAAATTGAACTATTAAAAAAAAATATATATATTTTTAAATTTCGTTATCTATTTTTTATCTCCCAATATATAGTTTCTTAGGCATTATTCCTAATTTTTATTCCCTAATTATTTTCTTATAATTTCAATATTTAAAAAAAAAGTATATTTTTCAATTTCGTCTTCTATTTTTACTTTTCGAATTTTATTTAGTTTCTTTGGCATTATTCATAATTTTGATTTTCCAAATATTTTATTATAAATATTGTATATTTTTAGGCATTATTTGTAATTTTGATTTCCTAATTGTTTTCTTATAATTTCCATATTTTAAAAACAGGTATATTTTTTAATTTTATCTTCTATTTTTACTTTTCGAATTTTATTTAGTTTCTTAGGCATTATTCATAATTTTGATTTTCCAAATATTTTATTGAAAATGTATCTTCCAATCTTTAGTTTCTTAGGCATTATACCTAATTTTGATTTCCCAAATTTTCTTTCAAAATTACATGCTTTCCAGTCTTTTTTTTAGTATGTATAATGTTTGGCAATACTTTTTATTTACTGAGTGGCAATGGGTTTATTCTGGCTGTTTTCTTTTTTTAGGCTGGGCCTCGCAATGCTGGAAGAAACACAATTCGGGCTCGATACAAACGCCAGACGGTGAATTTAAGCGCCCATTTGGCATACTCTGCACATATCGCTGCTTCCTCTGGTTTCCGCCAATGTAAGTTAAGCAATCAACAATCTACACACACACACACACACACACACACACATACACACCACACTTGCACACACATACACACACACACCTCAATCCAACCACAAGCACATACAATTCAAAATTTATGTTATTTTCTAGTCGTGTGAATTGCATTTTAAAATAAGAAAGAAGTGTTTTCTATGACTAGCCGAATAATTGATACCCTAACATATCTTTGTATAGAATTCAAAAAAGAAAACAACGAAGTTTTTCTTGTCAAAATGTAATTTTTAAACGATTGTCCGATAATTATATTATTATTGTTTATTAATATTATTTTTTAAACAATAGTCCGTATTTTCTACGCCATGTATACCCTATTTTGGGGCAGTGAGAAGGGGCAGTTTGGTGCTGGCATTTCCTTAGCATAACAATTAAAATAGCTGGCAGCACTATTACATTTCCGTTGCGAGCGTTGCCACCCTACAGATAAATATTTCAGCAGCTTTTCACAAATATCCAATAAATTCAGCGAGTGCGTGTGTGTGTGTGTATGTGTGTGTGTGTGAGTGAGACAGCAACAGAAAGAGAGAGCATAAAGTTAACATTAAAGGGAGATTCAGTTATGTTAAGTACTTAAGTCATGGCTTCCAACACCTTGGGGAATCCCGGCAAGCAGCTGAAAACTCTATTAAATAACATTTGCCTTTGGCCCAGTACTCAAAGTGTTGAAAGACTTATATGTTTGTGGCGAGCATAGATATTTATATCCTTTGTTTATAGAACTTTGTGTTAGTGCCAGGGATTAAAACCGTTACCATAACCGTAACCGTTAACCGGTATTAACCGATTGAAATTGGTAACCGTAACTGGAACCGTAACCGAAACAAAACTTTTTTATTTAACCGAAACAAAAAGAACCGAAATTAATCCAATTGATTTAACCGTTTCGTAACCGATTCAAGCATAACGGTTAATATCGGTTCGGTCAAGCACAAAATTTAGCTATGTTGTTTAGGTGTAAACATCGTTTTTTAAAACTAAATTTAATTTTTACTTCTGTATTAATTCAATTTATATTTTAAGCTCAATAAAAATATGTTAATTTTCGAAATTTTTAAATATTTGATTTCAAAGTTACATATCCCTTACATCATTTTAAATTGTTTTGTAAGCCGAAATCATTTTTTTTTTACTAATTTGTTTATTTGTAAATTTTCAATTTATTTATTGTGATTGGGAGCTGGGCACTTGACAGGCGAGCATTCTTACTTGTTTCATTTAAGACCAATTAGCTATTTAGATTTAAACTTAATTTGCTTCAGACATTACATGACTAATTGCCTTCTTCTTCTGTCTTCTTCATTGTCTCCATTTTGTCTTTACTTCACAGTTATCCGTATTGCGAGTTCATATTCGATTTGCGCTTATCGAGACACTTTACATCGTTCCCGGACTGTTACGAGATACGCTGTAATGAGACCTTCACATTCTTTGGCACCGAACAGAATTTCTAAATACGATATTTTTATACTCGGGAGAGGTCAAACTATCGATAATACTATCGTCAAAGAGGTGTAAAGAAATGTAAAATTCTAAATATATCTAAGAAACTATTCGAATGTGCTTTCAGCAACATAAAACTATCGTTATTACTATCGTTAAAAGTTCAGTTAATCTTTAAATAATTTAAAAAACTTTCGTATCGATTGTAAAACGATAGTAATCGATAGTACTTTTTTGAATGTAAATTAGACCATTTTAAAATGGCAAATATTGTTGTTCTTTTTTTAGAAAATTAAGTTGAATAATTATTTTTACATACTCAATATTTTCTTCGATAATGTTGCCTTGCTAATTTGTTGAACTAACGATAGTAACGATAGTATCGTAAAAATGCAAAAATTTTGTAGTGATTAATCTTAAGAATTTTTTTTTGAATAATACTTTTGTTGCAAAAATAAAAATGTATAAATAATAGACTATATCTAAGCTTCATCTTGACAGAAACAGCAATAGTTCAATTGCTTGGATGTAAAACTATCGGTTATACAATCGTGAAAGTGAAACATATTTACAATTTATAGTGAACTCCTAATGTCTTCATACGGGTACGGATAGCGGGTTTACTTATATTAAATCTTTCATTCCATTAAATCCCTTTCTAATGATGCAAAAATTTCATTAACTCATTAAGCTACCTCATCGCAAAATTTTGAATTTAAAATAAAAGACAATTGTCTCAAATTTTTTCCTCGATTTTTTCAAAAAAGTATTTTGATGCAGAAAAGTTGTTTAAACAATTCTAAGAGTGACTCCAAAAATATTTTATGTTAATATTTTTTATAATTAACTTTGAAAATCCTAAAAATTACGATCTTTACCCATTTTTCCTACTTTTCACAACAAAAAGTGGCTTTTTTGCACTCTTAGAATTGTTTGAAGAACTTTTCTGCATCAAAATAATTTTCTTTGAAAAATCGAGAAAAAAAGTTGAAATACTGACTTTTTTTAAAATTCAGAAATTTTCGATGGGTACTATAATGGAATAAAGAAATTTTTGCATCATTCGAACTGGGATTTAATTGAATAAAAGATTAATATAAGAAACCCGCATCAAAACATCTTCATTATACGCAAATTTGACAAAATTATGCTGTATGAAGACATTAGTGGTTCACTGTATGATTAATTAAGTTTTTGCTCTAAAAATACCTTAATATATTGATAATGTATAAGCTTTAAGCCGAAAGTTTTTTTTTTTGCCAAACTGTACATTGTATGAATTCAAATAAATATTTACACAAACTGAATCGATGAAATGTTGATTTAAAATATTTTTGAAATAAAGTGGAAAAAGTGTTTTTAAGCAGTGTCTGACAAAAATATGCTAATTTCAATACTTCATCTATGATGATATATAATCAATTCTTGATCGAAAAACATTAAGATCTTTAATTTCTGTCAGCTGTTTTTGGATATAAAGTCACAGTAAGTCGTTAGAAGTGTGTGGAAATTCCTTGAAGAGGCACTGGAGCTCACTGCCTACTCGTAAGTATTCAGTATTCAGTATTCAGTACTCAGTATTCAGGAGTGGAGTGTCCATTAATTTGTGCCAACCTGCTGGCAATTTCCTTCGGTGTTTTGTGCCTTTAGTTTAGTTTAGTTTATTTCCGCCAACTGGTTGTCTCCATAATAAAGAACATTCTGGCGCCAAAACAAGCAAATAAACAAAGTGCCAGACACCAGGAAAACAAAACAAACAGACAGACAAACAAACAAACAACCGAAACAGAAATTCAAAGAGATGGAGAATCAACAATAACAACAATGGGAAACTTAACTCAACCCTAAATGAAGAGCAGTCCTAAAAACTGAAACCTATCCGCAAAAATTTGCATAAAAATTAGCATTCTAATTGACACGAGTCCCAAAATGAAGTGACCTAAGAGTGAGCGAGAGAGAGAGAGAGAAAGAGTTAATTTCTATTTCTTTCTAGCTCTTTCTCGCTGCCAAGCAAGGATTTGTCCATTGTCTTGGGCGTCGGGTTAATTGTTTGTTTAGTGTCATAAAAATACAGTTTACGCCTTTCGAAAACAACACGTGCAGACGCGGCCACAATTAAACGCGATACGTATTACGTATACGTATTGTGTGTTACGTATACGCATGGCATGCCAAAATGGGTATCAGCAACGGAAGTACGACTTTTCTATTTGAAATCAGCGAATGATCGACGCAGAGTTTGCCTGTAAACTTTTTATATTATCAAAATTTTACAATTATTAAATGCAAATAAATTAAGTTAAAATTAAATGGAGATTAAATTAAATAATAATCTTTTTTCATTTAAAAATACTTCAGTGCTAATATTTTATTATGTAAATTGAAAATTTCAAATTAATTATAACATTAATTATATAATATTTATTTGTGTAATTTAAAAATTTCAAATTAATTTCATTTTAACATACTCTAAATTTATATTTATTTATTGAGAAGAAATTCAATAGAATGAACATATAGATTCTACATTGGAATAATTTCACTTTTTCTTTAATTTTGCCCATTTTCTTAAATACTGTCTTACAAAATGGACCAATTGTATTCTGACGATAACGAGTAAAATAGTAAAATTGTATCATGTGAACAATTTTAATGCATAGAAATATATTGAATGTTTGATTTAAAACAAGTTTTACAAGCTGTATTCGATATATCGAATAAAATTTTGTGAACAAAATCTTGGAACAAACTATGTGGAAATCTTGTCACGTTCGCGACGTCGCGTTACAAATTACTAATAAAACTTGTTAAATAAATAAATTGATAGTAACATAGCAAAATCATTTCTAAAATGGAAAACTACATTATTTTATTATGGTTTAAGTGTATTTTCTTCCAACTTACTCGTCACATTTCGCAGAATTTCGCATTTGTCAAGATGAAGCCAAACATGACTTCCATTTTTTATAAATAATTCGAAAACGACAAGTCTTCAAAGCTTGTCTTTCATAATAAAAAAAATGCTGATAAAATGCATTATGCACTTGAGAAAACATTTTTGAAAAATGTTAATTTTTGCCATTTTTTTGTTTTCATTTAAAGACGTACAAATGTCGCGTTCTCGATCCTGGATATACCCATATGTAATTTGAAAATTTCAAATAAATAACAATATTTATTAAATTTATCGAGCTATGTAAATAAGTGGCAGTAGAATTAACAAACTTAAGAAAATGGACTCTATAAGTCGAATATTTCCATAACTCGAACATTTTCTTTGGATAATGATGATTTTATTTATTTTAACTTTATCTTAATAATAAGAATTAAACATTAATGTCATGTTTTCTATGGTTTTTAATTAAATTTTTGATCCGATTGATACAAATCAGAGTTACTTTTTAATTTATCGGAAAAAGAATAAATATTTTATTTTATTTTTTTTTGTATTATAGAATTCAAAAATAACTTTTTTTTCATATTTTTCTAATGAGAATTGAACATAAGAGTTATGCAATTCTATGATTTTAAATTATATATTGCAAGTTTGTTGCTCAGCTAGATAAAAGTCGGAGTTATTTTTAAATTTATTGATAAAAAACAACAATTATTTTTTTATTTACAATTTTTATTTTAAAATTATATGCGTAACGAATACTCATTTATTATATGTGTGTAGTAAAAGACACCCGTCTAGTGCTACGTCCTTTTACAGGGTATGCGCAATGACTACGTATTGGGCCACGTGCAAACAAAAGCAAAAGGGTCGCAACCAGAACCAGAACCAGAACCAGACAATGTTGTCAGTGCTGGGAAAACTTTTAACTTTTACAAACTTAATTGCTGGCTGGGCTGTGAATATGCTCTTAATATAAATATCAGTATAGGTATCAGTATAAACAGCACAGACAACTCTCTCTGACCAAAGTAAAAGGGGGAATGTCTGCTGAAAAGGGTGTGGAAAAGGGGGCATGAAAAGCAGCAGGAAAATGGGATGGGGATGCTTGTTTTAAGCACTCGCTTTGTTCTCTAGGCGACATTTCAGTTAGTGTTTCTGCTGTTCTAAATTTAAACTAATTTAATTTAATTTCATTAAATTTAAGAGAGGAAGAAAACAACTTCCATTTCCCGCTTGTTGGGAGAAAATTTGTCAAGGTTGGTAGAACAAACATTTATTGGCCAACATTTTATTATAATTGTACAAAAAGGGTTCTTTATTCTAACAAACATATGTAAAGTTAACTCTCATAAAGAAGCTAGTTTTCTTGTATCAATTTGTATATACAGTGAACCATCTAATGTCTTGCATACACGCATTAAATTTGTCAAATTCTGCGTATAATAAAGATGTGTTTGATGCGAAGTTTCTTATAGTTAATCTTTTATTACAATTAAATTCCGTTTCTAATGATGCAAAATATTTTTATTGAACCCATTAAGTACCCATCGAAAATTTTGGAAATTATTAAAAAAGTCAATTTTTCAACTTTTTTCCTCGATTTATATTCCAATAAAATATTTTGATGCAGAACAAATTTTTCATAACAATTGTAAGAGTGACTGCAAAAAACGGAATTATTTCAAAAATATTTTTTCTTGTAATTGAACTTTGGCTATAAGTTAGATTTTGAAAATCGGCGGTAAAAATGACAGATTTTAACCCCATTTTCGCTAACTTTGTCGACAAAAAGCTGGCTTTTTTGCAGTTTTCAAAAAATTAGTAAGACAGGTTATTCTATGAATTTTATTGGAATATCTCATATAATAGCAGTAATATTTTGACTCGAAAGGTTACTTTGCATCCGATCGTTTCTTTGGCAGTTCATATTAAATTAAAAATCCGACTTTGACCATATTTAGTCAAACATTTGCAAGAAATCAGTATCAAACATATTATTTGTAAATTCTCAATGAGAATATATTTAGAAATAAAAATGTTATTAAAACTAAGCAATTGTGTGAGGAGGGAAAATGATTTCGACCCACTTAGAGGTCGATATTTCGCAATACGTTGTTTCGATTACTCGATGGGAATTATCTCATGTATGTTGCATGCAAATATCAGAAAATTAATCTAAATTATTGGCGTAGCTTTGAGATGGAAACGTTGATTCTCAAATACAGCTAAAACTTAGTCATAACTAATAGTATAATATAACTGGATCATATATAATATATATATACACTTATAATTTTCCAACCAGGCGTGTTACTTTCAATCAATGCAATTCATAGTCGTCTAATTGAAAGTCAGTTTCTCAATTGTTCCACACACAAATGTTTCATTCACCAGTTTTTCCCGTCTCTTGGCCAAGTTTTCACTCGACTGAAATTTGGCATTAAGTGTCTGTCAGTTGTTGACAGAGTTAAGCCTATTAATCAATTAAGTTGCCCATGAATTGTGGTTAAACTTTGACAAGTTTTGAACATAAATTGAACTATTTGTATTTGTTTCATCTCTAAGCCGTTTAGTCATTGACCGTAAATAAGCCCCAACCCTTTCGTTAGTCTATAACTTAAATGTAAATCCCCCAAGCATAATAAATATACAAGTAGCAACAGTAAATTGTACACCAATGCGTATACGTAACGTGCAACGCTTAAAGACATTTGGAATTATGATTGGCTGCCAGAAGTTGGCCATAGATATTGGTAATGGGTGGGGAAGGGGAAGGGTGTCAGGCAAGAGAAGGTAATGAAGCAAGAAAGTGGGCGGGGGCGTAAGTCAGTTCAACTTGAACTGCAAATAAATATTCCGAATGCAATTACGCACGGAATTCGCTGGCACTTATCATGGTGTTTTACTCACTCACTCATTCGTCTTCATTCTTGTCTACCCGTTACTAAATTAAGGCAAAGAGTATATTCTTTATTTAAGTTGCTTTAAAAAAAAAAAAATCGTCGAGCTCAATCAAATTTAAAATTAAAATTTAATTTCATATTGATTTAATTAATTATTGTGTCAATAAATTCAATATCAATTCATTTAATTTTTCTAGTTGTTGATTAAAATCATATTGCAATGCTTATTAAGAAATTATATAAAAACTTTTGTCTTTTATTTTAATTATAAAATGAAAATAAATAAAGTTCTGATATAGAAATGTTCTTTTTTAAAGCATTAAATCTACTCAATTCTTTCTTCAATTCTGTAAAGGTCTCTGATTTTATTTGTTGTTATTTTTAAATAAAGTTAAGCTCAATACATTTTCAAAATTAACATTTGATTTATTTTATTAAATTAATTTTTTTAAATAAATTCAATTCAATTCATTTTTCTAAGATCTTAATTAAAATCATATTTCAATGCTTATTAAGAATATTATATAAAAACTCTTATCTTTAATTTGTATTATAAAAATGGAAATAAATAAATTTAAAAATATATAAATGTTGTTCTTGAATGCATCAAATCAATTCAACGAAATTCTTCCCTTCAATTCTAAAAGAGTTTTTTATTTATTTATGCTGATTTTTAAATATAGTTAAGCTCAATAAAATTTTAAAATTAAAATTCAAATAGATTTCATTCTATTAAATTAATTTTTTTTAATAAGTTCAATTAAATTCATATAATAACTCTAGTTTTTAGATGTTAATTTAAGAAATTTTAATAAATAAAGTTCTAATATATAAATGTTATTTTTAATGCATCAAATCTACGAAATATTTCCTTCAATTCTGTAAGGATCTGTTATTTATTAAAAATGGATCAATTAAATATAATTGTAAAAATATATAAATATTAATTTCATTGAATGCGATCAAATTAATTCAACAAAGTTTAATTCACCTCATTTCTGAAATGCGTTCATGTCATTTACTTAATGTATCATATTAATTCAATGATAGTAAAACTTCAATTCTAAAATGATCTATAATTTTCATAGTTACGTTAAATTAATTTCATAATGAACCATCTTAACGTTCAAACAAATTTTATATAAGTGAAAAAATCGAATACCAAGAAAAGTTTTAATTTTTTCAAATATAAAACGTAAACTTTTTATTTTGACAATAACAATTTCTTGACCTGGAGTATAGATAAATTCTGTAATGGGTATCTCAAGTTCTTGCTCTTGACTATAGATTTTCCCATTTGCAGTTGTTGTTGCCTAAAGTTATTTAAGCTTTTACGATGTCATTTGGAACAAAGTTTGTAATCATTTTTGTTAGTGGAGTTGTGTACTTGAAAATGCGAAGAATGAAAGAAAGCAATTGCAGGAAATTATTTATATGATTTTTTGTGCAGACAGTTGCAACAGTTGCCCACTGCCACGCCCACTGTTCTGGCCATATATATATATATAGATACATCGCTTTTACCACACAACAGTCAACTCACAATCTCAAGCGGCAAAGTCAAAGTTTTTGGATTTCGCAGTTCACTTCTTTGAAACTTTCTTCTTTCTACGGTTTACAATTTTTTGTTCTGTTTTTTTTTTTCGTTTCGTTTCGTTTTCGAAATATTCTCGTATTTGCGCGTTTCGAGTGGAAATGAAACTTTTACTTTCCATGGAGCTGATGTGGAGGCTGCTGCTGCTGCTCTTGGTCCTGGCTCTGGGCCTGGCCAAAGTCAGTGCACAGGATGGATCAAGTTAGAGACCAACTATGAGTCAACTTTCATTGCAACTCCTTATCGACTTGTTGTACATTTACTTGCAGATCCCCTAAAATCACGTCCATACTCCAAGTACTGCAAGCGTTTTGATGAGGAAGGTGAGTACTCATGAGTATTCATTCACATTTCTACGCCCATTAGTCGAAGTCAGGCGCAGTCAAAAGCAAGAGCTATGAGTCTAAGAATATTTTTATGGGGTATTCTGGACCAGGACATATTTTAGCTAACATTATTTCTTTCATTAATTAAATGAAATGAAAATCCAATTCCAAAAACACTTTAAATAAATTCTTTTTCCAATCTATTTTTTAAATAGCAATTCAAAAAAAAAAACAAATGTTTTAAGCATTTAAAAAATTTTAATTTAAAAATAAAAATTCAGAATTAATAAAAAACAAAAATTAAATTATATACTTTCGTGCGCTTTTACAAAGTGTTTTTCTAAGTTTTATAATATCAATCAATATACAGAATTACCACATAAAGTACTTTGACAAAACTAAATTGAGACTTTACTGAAAAAAACATATTTTCAAATATCTATTTTAGCCACAAAAACAAAATTTTTTTCCTACAAAAAATAAAAAAAGCTAGATTTTTGAAAATATTTTCTAACAAAAATTCAAAGTTTTCAATGGGTATTTAATGGGTTAAGGAAAAAATAATTAAAAAGAAGGCAATTTATGACAAATTTTGGTGATAAATATATTAAGGGGTCTCTGCTAGTTTTATTTTTATTGAATTTTTAAATTGTATTCAAAAATGAACTTTGCATTGAAAAAGTTAATTTTTAAACAAAATTTCAAAATTCAATAAAAATAAAACTAGCAAAGACCCCTTAATATATTTACCACCAAATTCATCATAAATCGCCCTCTTTTTAATTTATTTTTATTTATTTTTTTTTTCTTGAGAGTAGGGTCCGATCCTAGACTAAGACCATATATCTTAGCCTTACATCTTCATGCTTCTCAGCGGAGGCTAGGAATTGATTTTAGACACATAGTTTCTTTGTGAAATATTCTTAGAATTCATCGTAGATTCCGATTCTGGTGGACGGTTATCACCTTTTTTTACGTCCCACACAAATTGACCCGCCCTAGTATATGTACATATAAGATATACATTAGACTCTTTGTCTTGAGTCACGGACTGATCATTGCAGACCCCAAACGTAGATCTTACGAGGCTAAAATTTTAACACAAAATATTCGAAGAACAATTCTTGAGATTGAATTCAGGAACAGGTGGTTTTTTGGTATTTTTTTTTTATAGTTACTCTTTATTTTTTCTTAACTTAAGTTCTGACTGCATTTTTTAAAAACAGCATCAATTTAAATTGTTGTTTTCAATAATTTTGGAAATCTGTTGCCGATTGCAGTTGTTGCCCCCAGACCTCTGTGCGAAAAGGCTTCCTACGTCCTGGCCGTGAAGAAGTGTCACTTCTTCTGTACGTCTTCCCATGAACTGAGGTAGGTTTCAGTCAATTAGATATCAATCCACTTCTAATTCTACCCTGGCCTTGTCTGCAGTCTGACGGGTTGCAGCACCAAGTTTGGGGAGCGGGCTCTGTATCCCAAGTGCAAGGACATCGAATGCCGGGCAACGGCCAGCGGATCAGGTACTACATCCATTCCGACAGCCAGACCGCCACTCACGACTCTGACCACAACACTGAAGACGACTCCGACTCCGACCACGTCCACCAACTCCGAACTGACAGACTCCAACGCATCAACGCAGACCACAAAGAACCCTGAGAGTTCCTCAACTTCCAGTGGACTGACCTCTGAATCATCCGAATCTTCAAGTGGCTCTTCTGAAGAAAGTACCACTCCTTACTACGGATCATCAGAGATCGCAGAGGAAACATCACCATCTTCTGCAGCTGCTTCATCGGAATCTTCAAGTGATTCTCCAACAGAAAATACCACTCCACGGAATCTTCAAGTGATTCTGCAAGAGAAAATACCACACCAGACTCAGAGTCTACAGAGTTCTCAGAAGAAACATCACCTTCTTCTGCAGCTGCTTCATCGGAATCTTCAAGTGATTCTCCAACAGAAAATACCACTCCAGACTCAGAGTCTACAGAGATCTCAGAAGAAACATCACCTTCTTCTGGAGCTGCTTCATCGGAATCTTCCAGTGATTCTCCAACAGAAAATACCACTCCAGACTCAGAAGCTACAGAGATCCCATCTGAATCTTCAAGTGATTCTCCAACAGAAAATAACACTCCAGACTCAGAGTCTACAGAGATCTCAGAAGAAACATCACCTTCTTCTGGAGCTGCTTCATCGGAATCTTCAAGTAATTCTCCAACAGAAAATACCACTCCAGACTCAGAAGCTACAGAGATCTCATCTGAATCTTCAAGTGATTCTCCAACAGAAAATAACACTCCAGACTCAGAAGCTACAGAGATCCCATCTGAATCTTCAAGTGATTCTCCAACAGAAAATAACACTCCAGACTCATCCATCGAATCTTCAAGTGATTCTCCAACAGAAAATACACCCAGACTCAGAGTCTACAGAGATCTCAGAAGAAACATCACCTTCTTCTGGAGCTGCTTCATCGGAATCTTCAAGTAATTCTCCAACAGAAAATACCACCCAGACTCAGAGCTACAGAGATCTCACGAACTCAAGGATTCTCCAACAGATGACTCCAGACTCAAATCTACAGAGATCTCACGAACTCAAGTGATTCTCCAACAGAAAATACCACTCCAGACTCAGAGTCAGATATCTAGAGGAAACATCACCTTCTTCTGGAGCTGCTTCATCGGAATCTTCAAGTTATTCTCCAACAGAAAATACCACACCAGACTCAGAGTCTACAGAGATTTCAGAAGAAACATCACCTTCTTCTGGAGCTGCTTCATCGGAATCTTCAAGTGATTCTCCAACAGAAAATACCACTCCAGACTCAGAAGTCTACAGAGATCTCAGATCATGAAATCATTCAAGTGATTCTCCAACAGAAAATACACACTCCAGACTCAGAGAGTCTACAGAGATCTCATCGAATCTCGAAGAACTCAAGTGATTCTCCAACAGAAAATACCACTCCGACTCAGAGCTACAGAGATCCAGGAACTCAGGATTTCCAACAGAAAAACCACTCCGACTCAGAGTCTACAGAATCTCAGAGGAACATCACCTTCTTCTGGAGCTGCTTCATCGGAATCTTCAAGTGATTCTCCAACAGAAAATACCACTCCAGACTCAGAGTCTACAGAGATCTCAGAAGAAACATCACCTTCTTCTGGAGCTGCTTCATCGGAATCTTCAAGTGATTCTCCAACAGAAAATACCACTCCAGACTCAGAGTCTACAGAGATCTCAGAAGAAACAGCAAGTGATTCTCCAACACAAAATACCACTCCAGACTCGAGTCTACAGAGATCTCAGCGAACTCAAGTGATTCTCCAACAGAAAATACCACTCCAGACTCACGAATCTCAGAGATCTCATCTGAATCTTCAAGTGATTCTCCAACAGAAAATACCACTCCAGATTCAGAGTCTACAGATATCTCAGAGGAAACATCACCTTCTTCTGGAGCTGCTTCATCGGAATCTTCAAGTGATTCTCCAACAGAAAATACCACACCAGACTCAGAGTCTACAGAGATCTCAGCAGAAACATCACCTTCTTCTGGAGCTGCTTCATCTGAATCTTCCAGTGATTCTCCAACAGAAAATACCACTCCAGACTCAGAGTCTACAGAGATCTCAGAAGAAACATCACGTGCTTCTCCAACACAAAATACCACTGCAGCTCGAGTCTTCGAGATCTCAGAAGAATCTTCAAGTGATTCTCCAACAGAAAATACCACTCCAGACTCAGAATCTACAGAGATCTCATCTGAATCTTCAAGTGATTCTCCAACAGAAAATAACACTAAAAATTCAGAGTCTACAGATATCTCAGAGAAACATCACCTTCTCGGTCTTCGTGAGTCTCCAACAGAAAATACCACTCCAGACTCCGAATCTACAGAGATCTCATCTGAATCTTCAAGTGATTCTCCAACAGAAAATACCACTCCAGACTCAGAGTCTACAGAGATCTCAGAAGAAACATCACCTTCTTCTGGAGCTGCTTCATCGGAATCTTCAAGTGATTCTCCAACAGAAAATACCACACCAGACTCAGAATCTACAGAGATCTCAGAGGAAACATCACCTTCTTCTGGAGCTGCTTCATCGGAATCTTCAGAGTCAGATTCCCTCCAACAGACTCACACAGAGATCTACAGAGATCTCAGCTGAATCATCCAATCGTCTAGAGTCTCATCGAATCTTCCAGTGATCTCCAGACTCAGAGTCTACAGAGATCTCAGAAGAAACATCACCTTCTTCTGGAGCTGCTTCATCGGAATCTTCAAGTGATTCTCCAACAGAAAATACCACTCCAGACTCCGAATCTACAGAGATCTCATCTGAATCTTCAAGTAATTCTCCAACAGAAAATACCACTCCAGACTCAGAGTCTACAGAGATCTCAGAAGAAACATCACAATCTTCTGGAGCTGCTTCATCGGAATCTTCAAGTGATTCTCCAACAGAAAATACCACACCAGACTCAGAGTCTACAGAGATCTCAGAAGAAACATCACCTTCTTCTGGAGCTGCTTCATCTGAATCTTCCAGTGATTCTCCAACAGAAAATACCACACCAGACTCAGAGTCTACAGAGATCTCAGAAGAAACATCAAGTGATTCTCCAACAGAAAATACCACTCCAGACTCAGAGTCTACAGAGATCTCAGAAGGAACATCAAGTGATTCTCCAACAGAAAATACCACTCCTGACTCAGAATCTACAGATATCTCAGAGGAAACATCACCTTCTTCTGGAGCTGCTTCATCGGAATCTTCAAGTTATTCTCCAACAGAAAATACCACTCCAGACTCAGAATCTACAGATATCTCAGAGGAAACATCACCTTCTTCTGGAGCTGCTTCATCGGAATCTTCAAGTTATTCTCCAACAGAAAATACCACTCCAGACTCAGAATCTACAGAGATCTCACAAGAAACATCACCTTCTTCTGGAGCTGCTTCATCTGAATCTTCCAGTGATTCTCCAACAGAAAATACCACACCAGACTCAGAGTCTACAGAGATCTCAGAAGAAACATCAAGTGATTCTCCAACAGAAAATACCACTCCAGACTCAGAGTCTACAGAGATCTCAGAAGAAACATCACCTTCTTCTGGAGCTGCTTCATTTGAATCTTCCAGTGATTCTCCAACAGAAAATACCACACCAGACTCAGAGTCTACAGAGATCTCAGAAGAAACATCAAGTGATTCTCCAACAGAAAATACCACTCCTGACTCAGAATCTACAGATATCTCAGAGCAAACATCACCTTCTTCTGGAGCTGCTTCATCGGAATCTTCAAGTTATTCTCCAACAGAAAATACCACACCAGACTCAGAATCTACAGATATCTCAGAGGAAACATCACCTTCTTCTGGAGCTGCTTCATCGGAATCATCAAGTGATTTTCCTGCAGACTCAGAATCCACAGAGCTTGCAGATACCACAGCAACTACGGATTCTTCAGAGCAATCATCTGAGTCTTCCACCGCAGAAGACTCTACTGAGGACTCTGAGGAGATTTCCATCCTGACCACAATTGTTGGACCTTCTTCGGTTCCTTCGGACAGCACTTGGACGTCACCTTGGACAACAACTGAATCAGGCTCGACGCCATTTTGTAGAATTGTCTGCGACTGAAATGCGATTTTGACTTTGATTATTTGCAGGCTCCGAAGAGAACAACGAAGTCTACGTGTAGATCCTAAAATAACCGGCCACAAAATCAATAATTTTAGTTACTTTTGTACTATACTTTTTCAAGTGTTGGGTCTAAAATAAAAATTCTGACAAGCTAATGAATTTCACTTCGAAGATCAAAATCAGGGTCAAAGGTCACAGAATTGCTTAGTATTAAAAACTTTTTGGTTTCCTAAGATATCTCAACCAAATTCACAGATAATATGTTTGGTACTGTTTCTTACATTCTGACCAAATTTTTTCAAAGTCGGGTGACTATATCATATAGCTGCCATAGGAACGATCGGATGCAAAGTGACCTTTAGAGTCAAAAACTCTGTTGTTGTATGAGATATCCTATCAAAACTCACATATTAAATCTTCATGCTATATTTTGTCTTTTTCCACAAATTTAGCTTTTTCCCGCCAAATTTAGCTTTTTTCCCGCCAAATTTAGCTTTTTCCCCGCCAAATCTAGATTTTTCCCGCCAAATCACTAAATCTGACTTTTAGCCAAAGTTCAATTGCAAGAAAGAAACATTAAAAGTTACATATTTCCGTTTTTTTTACAAAAAATGTTATTTTATATAAATATAAAATATAATTGAGTTGAAATAAAAAACATTGTATGCATTAAATTTACTAAGCTGTTTAATTTGTTTTAAAACTTATATATTTAAAACTGATTGACTTGGTTATTAATAGACAATCAACGTTAATTTAAAATTCGTATGTATTTATGCCATAAATATAAAAAATTGTCAATCTCCAAAGGGGGAAAATTGTTTTGTCAACGGTTGTTTTTCATTGACTCATACACAGTTATGCACACGGGCAATGCCGCGTAGTCATTAAAAAAGAATGCTCGTGAAAATATTTGTGTTATCCGTTTCTGTGTCACAAGTTGCACTTGACATTTTGTGGAATCGTTTGGGGCAATTATGACAAACTGTTTGTGCACAATTTGGAGGGTATGATATGTGAGTGCGAATACATATTCACAGTATGAGTGTGAGTATGAGAACGGGTACGAATATGAGCACGAATACGAGTACGAGTACTCGAGTGGGGTATTAATCATTGGGCGCATTTACTCGTAAAACGCAAAAATTTTGCAATTGCAAAGATTTGTTTTTCTACTTTATATACACTTTCAAAAGGTATTCGAATTTTTATCCACGAAATGTGAAGTGTATTAAAGGCATACTAAAGTATATACTTGATCAGAACTATGGGTTGATATTGCCATATATTTCTTTATAATTTAGTATTTCAGCTAGGAAGTTATTTTGAAGGAATTTGTCTTTTTGCTTTCTAAGGAATATATGTCGAGGCCGAACGTATCGGATCACTATATCATATTGATAATTGACTAAAAATAAATTCTTTATTTGATAAACTATTTTGTTTTTTAAGATATCTGAACCAAACTTAAATTTCTTCATTCAATTGATATTTAACACATAATTATCAAATTTGAGAAATTTTTAACTTGTTTTTATAGTTTAGATGGCTCAGAATTAGATTTTTCTTGTTGTTTAAAATGTTTAAAAACAAACTCATAAATTGTGTAACTAATCAAATTTTAAACATCCTCTTAAGATTTGGTTCAAATTGATTCACTTATCATAGCTGCTTTAGAAATTATTGGCTGAAAATAAATTGTTTGCATGAAAAACACTTTTTTTTTTTTAATATATCTAAACCAATCTTAAATTTAAATTGCCCTTCGTATTATTGCCCAAAATTTGGTTAAGATTAGTCCACTATATCTTCCAGTTGCCATAGGAACAATCGGACGAAAATCAAACTTTTGAATAAAAAACTATTATTGAAAACTTGTTATTGAACAGCAAATGCCTCAATAACAGCAAGAACAACAACCCACAGAAGGCTAGATTAGTTTTAAAGCTATTTTGTCACTTTTGCGACTTAGAATTCCCAACTGGTTCTAGCTGATAATAGAGACTGGCTCAGCAAGTGTATTAGTGTGTTGTTGTTTGTTGATTTAGTGTCATATTGACATTAGTCAGATCTAAACTTACAAATTGGGTATTTGTTATATTTCCGTATGATTATTCGGACTATCCGATCATTGATCGATCGTTAAGTCCAGCAGTGGGCACAAAATGTGAATTCGGGAGCACAGCAATAACAACTGCAACAACATCAACAGTGAATAGGCAGTCGCTGCTCCCGGAGCCACTGCGTGCCCACCGCTGGTTTAGACCCGAATATATATATATTTATATGGCTCGAAAAGGGCATCAAATGCTCGGTGTGTGCCAAAGCTAATCAATCCTTCTTGTTTTTTGTTTGTTGATTTAATCAAGTGCCGCAGCCAATTTAGATACAAAAACACACCACACACACACACACACACACACACAGTTGCAGTACTGACTGCTGAATTACATTGCGTATACGTAATGTTGAACAGCACTTTACTTGACTGAGCGGCGAGTTGAGTCCGTGGTGTGAGTTAAGCGCGTAGTTGCCACACATCAGTCACATCAGCAGTCACAAGCGGAATAAAAGAGACGAAAATCGATAGATAGATATATTTACCATATACACATATGATGCATCAGTTATCGTTGTGGTTATGTGTGTGTTTTGGCCTAAGCTGTTTCAGTTACTCGGCGGGTTTCGGCCAATTCCATATGAAGCATTATCAGTTGCAACGTGGCTACAACAATCCCGATGATTCCAGCGAGAACAATAATGGCGTGTTGCGTAAGTTTAACACTCATTTTGATAAATGATTCCCTTGCCTCACATTCAGATTCACCATTCCCCTTTTGCGGGTACTCATTCTCATTGCAGGCACCTATCGACGTTGCATGTGGGAGCAATCGAAGTTTCTGCCCCGTCGCCTCGTCCTTTTGAGTCTCTGCTCGAATCTGTTTTGCGAAAATAATCAAATAATGCCGCGCTCCAGGTCTATTTTCGTAGTGGAAAAAATGTCTAGACCAAACGAGTAGTGCACCTTAAAATGTTATCTAGTTGCATGCCACAAACACACACACACGCGACACACACAGAGAGAAAAAAGTCCTACTTAAATTAAGTTAAAATTTGGTTTGTTTTTATTTATTATAAAAATATCAACATCAATAATCAGGGGTGCCACAAAAAAGCGAAATTCAAGCGAAAGCGATTTTTGTGGCACCCCTGAATATGTCGAATGATTTTAAAAATTTTCACAACATAAAAATCGCAAATTTTTCGGTTTTTTCTTAAAAAGATGTTAATCCTAGATAAATTTTAAATGAAAGTTTACAAATATTGAGCAATAAGATCGACTTTGATATTATAATTAGAAAATATCTAGCCATATCTTTGAACAATCCAGTCTTCGAACTACAAAATTTTCGTTTCTAAATTCTTCTCAACTGAAAATGCTCAAAATCAAAATATTAAGATTGCATTATTCAGAAAAATTCTTCAAGCAATTCTAAGAGTGACTGCAAAACAATTTTTTCAACAATATTTTTGCTAGTATTTTTTTTAATTTTTTTTAAAACTGCAAAAAAGCCACTTTTTGTGTAAAAAGTAGGAAAAATGGGTTAAAATCGTCAATTTTAGAATTTTAAAAAAATTATAAAAAATACAAGCAAAAATATTTTAGAAAAATTTGTTTTGCAGTCACTCTTAGAATTGTTTGAATAATTTTTCTGCATTAAAAAATCTTTTTAAAAAAATCGAGGAAAAAAGTTAAAAAATTGACTTTTTTTAAAATTCAAAATTTTCGATGGGTACTTAATGGGTTAAAGAAATTTTTGCATCATTAGATCGGGATTTAATTAAATAAAAGATTAATATAAAAAATCCGCATCAAAATATCTTTATTATACGCATATTTAAAAAATGTATGCTGTATGAAGACATTAGTGGCTCACTGTATATACTTTTCGTAAATATTTCTAGTTTATGTAAAGAATTCTTTTTGGAAATGTCGTATTTTTTAGCTATTTTAATAATTCATTTCTAATTATAAATAATTTAATTAGAAATGTGACATTTAAAACTCTAAATACTTGATTTTTTCGCTCTGTGTAGCTGCATGCCAAACTCACACACACATACATTCTGCATGTGCTTGCCACAAAAATGCCAACAGCTAATGCAACATTCTCTCTCTCTCTCTCTTTATCTATCTCTCTCTCTCTCGCTCTTTATCTGTTTCATTTCGCTTTGCATTCCATCAGCTGCCTGGACATTCTGCCCGAACAGTGCGAACAGGGCGATGAGGAGGATCTGATGTACAAACCGTTCCCCGACTGCTGCCCCGTCTATTGCAACCTGAAGCGACGCATGAACCGCCTGAGGACAATGCACCTGAGGCATCGCGTGCTCCGCAACATGCAGGACCAGAGCACCTCCTCCGCCGATGGCAACACCCTGCTCAGCGAGATTGGCTACAACTACAACAACAACTATTGAACGCCTCAACTCTAAACTGTATACATACATATAAATTATTATGAATCATAAAATATAAATATTTTAATAATAAAAATAATCAAAGAAAATGCACGCATATTTGCATGCTTAAACTTCCCGTTCAGTTCGGTAAATTTGAATACATTTTTCTGGAATATGCAGATCTTTGGAAGCACCTTTTAAACCTTTTTTAAGATAAAAGCCTTACTGTTTTTAAAAAACAAAGTTAAGCTTGCAGAACGTTCCGTTGCGAAAGTTACAAAAAAATGGAAGTCGATTTGAGGTAAACGTGCATTTTCACATTTTGAAGCGAATTTTGCATGATAATACAAAAAATATCAAAATATCCAAAGTAGAATATATGAGTGGAATATAGGACCTATATCAATCTAGCTTAAAAAAGTAATGATAGGAAGTCTCGTTCAATAAAAATTTTAATTTTTGCCTGCTGCGCACGTTACACTTTTTACACCATATGCCAAAAAGTTGGTATTTGTCACATTGAAACATGTTTTCAGATGCCACAGAAATCGCAAGTTGCCAAAGCGAATTCATGTTAGATATCAACCAAATTATTGCTTCGAAGCGTTTCGAGTAATTTATAAATAGAATCAGTTTAAGCATGTACTGCAACCTTTTCTCAGATCAAATTTCCCAAGGGTATGTTTAGCAACTTTTTTAAGTCTTATCATTGCAGAATTAGAACGATTTTATCTAAGTCTCTGAACTTATAATTATTATTATTTAATTGTTGTTAGGTATATGAATAATTGATATTAGTGTTAGCTTAAATAAATTTAAAAGTTATTGGCGCGCAAACAATAAAAGTTACTCGACAACTTTAAATTCTAAAATTCTGACAAAAAATGTGACATTATTCTCATGGCATCGGACGCCAGTGGATTGAATCATGATTTCGTTTCACCCAAAAATTGTTCAGTCTAGATTTGACTGTGGCACGGAGAAATGAAATTGGCGTGAATTACTTGAGTGGAACGAGATTACAGTGGCATACCTGTCTTTCATAACGAAGAAGTACACTGAACCACTATTATGTCTTCAGAACAAGCGGATAATTTTGTCAAAGTTTGCGTATACTAAAAATGTTTCGATGCGGGTTCATTATTCATATTTCAAACATGTTATTCAAAGTAACATTCCGTTCTGGTGATGTCAACAATTTCTTTCAACCCATCAACAACACCATTGATGATAAGTGCATTTGAATTCATAAATAAAATCAGTTAAAATTTATATGATACCTTTTTAGTCAATTTTAAAGATAAATGTTATTTAATGCTTACAAAAATTTAACATTCTATCAAACAATCTAAGTTGACTGAAACCATTTTTGTATTCGAACTACTTCTAATAAACTCGAAGCTTTTTGTAATTTAAAAAAAGCCATAAATAAGACAAACACAATTCGTACTTTCCCGCATATAAAGCGACATGTTTAATAAATAAATCGTAATTATCTAGAATTTGTTTTTGAATATATTGGTTTTGCGTCATTATAAGAACAACTTAAAACGTGTCTGCATAAATGTTATATTTTAAATTAATAGAAGTATGTGAATAATTTACTTTTTTATTCAAATAATTACTTTAAGGAATAATGCTTAACAGAAGATCAATTAGACAGATTATCGATAGCGTACAGATCGTCGGCAATAAGTATTTTGACAAAATGATAATTAGAAGCATTGGCATCATATGTGAATTAGTGTCTTTTTTTGAATGATCACGTTTGGAATGATACAAAACTCTTCTTAAACCATTAAGTACCCATTGAAAATTTCGAATTTTTTTAAAGTCTTCTTATTGGACTTTTTTTCTCGGTGTCAAACAAAAAATGTTTTGATGCAAAAAATTTCTCTAAACAATTTTTATAGTGATTACAAAATTTGTTTTTTTTTCAATCTGTTCTCTAGAATTTTTTATAATTTTGTGAAAATTGCTAAATGTTACTATTTCAACCATTTTTTCCCCCTTTTCATGCAAAATTTTTCTGAGATCATCTTATACATAAAATCATTGAATTAAAAGAAATGTCTTAGAAATTAACTTGAGCTATGAATTTTTATACACAGTTTCTTCTTTTAAATCAAGACATTTAATTTAACTTTAAACCCTTGGTGCTTTACACGGTTTTCTGTGTGAAAAGTGCTCGTAAAGTGCAAATGAGCTTTGTGGGAATGCAATTAGAAGTGTGTTCCTGTTTTTTGTTATTGTTTTTGGTCGACTTTGGCACGGACTTTGTCACCGGCACGGACTTTGGCCTAGATTTGCGCCGGACACGGACACGGACACAGAGACGGACACGGACACGTGCCGCGGCTTACGATAGATGTCGACTTGCCATTTAATTTCATTAAAATTTTCGACTTTATGCTATTGGAAAAAAGTTACGCGCCGTGATATTTTATTAAGCTTTATGTATTTTCTCTTTTACGTTTTTTCTTATTCGCTTTCGTTTTTCTTTTCTATTTTCTTTTGTTTGGAAAAGTTGTCGGATATATTAAAATAATCTTTTTTTTTTGTTCATTCTTTTGGCACACAATCAAATTAAATGCGACTTTGTGCTAAACTTGTGCTAAAAGGCTTTTCTACGCACTTTTTTATCCCTTTTTCTTTCTTTCTTTCTTTCTCTCTCTGCCTTTTCTTTCTGCTGGCAGGTGTTAAGGCCACATTTGGAAATATTTATAGCGAAATATTGCATGAACATTTTATATAAGTTTTTATTTTAGATCAGTTTTCTCTTTGTTTTCTTCAATTATAATTGATAATTAGAGTTATTTTATAATTTTTGATTAAAAATTCAAATTTTATTATTTGTTTTGATATGTAAATTGGCGTCACAATGTCGCCACGTTCGTCGACGCTGCACACTGGTTCCTGTTGTATGAGAAGGGCGGCCAAAAATACTTCTAGTTAAGGTAGAGGCTTGAAACTTTATACAAAATTTTTATAAATTTATAGTAAGATTATGTATAAAAATCATCCGGATCGGACCACTATATCATATAGCTGTCATATGAACGATCAGTCTGAAATCAAGTGTTTGTATGAAACAATTTTTTGTTGTTCGAGATATCTGTACCAAACTGACAGAATATGCGTATGGGATGGTCCCATACAGGCAGACTAAATTTAGTTCAGATCGGACCTCTATATCTTATAGCTGCCATAGGAACGATCAGTCGAGAATTAAGTCTAAGTATGAAAAACTTCGTTGTTTGAGATATCTCAACCAAACTGACACAATGTGCATATGCGATGGCCTAATGCATTCTGACCAAATTTGGTCAAAGTCAGACGACTATATCATATAGCTGCCATAGGAAATACATGTGTTTTTTTAAAGTTGAGGTTAGTTTACTTTTTTGTATATAGCAAGAACCACGGCACCTATCGGCACTTGAATTTAACATCTCATAATCTTCAAGTGTTAGTTTATATTATACAAAAAGATTTATTGATCGCTGAGTTTTGCTTCATAGCGAAACACAGCAAAGACAAACACCGAACGTCCAAAATAACGTACTTAAGACAATACAGATTTACAAAAAACACAGCAGGAAGTACATATAATTTTTGTTCTATAAATATAGTTAATACCTTTATTTATAAAATTAATCCCATCCATCAATAACTTTGTTTTAAATGCTTTTTTAATTTTTTTAATAACTGCTCTACTAGAAAGTTGCTCACCAAAACAATATCATGCTGTCTCTTTCTATGATATTCTTGAAGAGAACAGCCAGAACAAAACAAAAACAAGAATACAGTTTGATAGCTAGACCAATTATAAAAAAGTGTTGATACATTTAAAGTCACTGCTTGTAGTGTAGGACTAATTTGCAGAATTTAACCTGGCTTAAAGGGTTAATTCAATTTTAATCGCATATGAAAAATGTTTTCTGTTACAAAATACTTAAAAATATTTTTAGAAAATTAAATCAAAACACACTAAAGAGCTCTGACCCCTCTAAACTTCACAGACAGACAGAAACATCCCTCTCTTTCTTCCCTTATATCTCTCTCTCTTTTATTCTGTTGCCCTTTCACCTTTGATCAAATTATTATTTGCCTGCAATTTTTGCATATGCCTCTGCATCGCATCGTATCGCATTTCACAAAGCGCCAAAGTTGCCTGGAAACCGCTTGTCGCTAGGAGGGGCGGGGAGGCGTGTATACCATAGGGTGGGGTGGGGTGGGGTAGGTTAGTGTGGGGTGGGGAGGGGTGGTGAGTGTTGTGCGTGCCGCCTAAATAACAAATTGTAAATAGCGCCGCATAAATCGATTACCGTTGTGCGTCCCCCGCCCCGCTCTCTCCCTATCTCTCTCTTTACCCCCAACATAAATAAACCATTTTTAATATGCGCGTAAGCAGTTTTCCTTGCATACCCTAGCTGGCAGTCAAATATGGGGTATATTAGCTGCTAGTTAAGTATTTATTTATTTTGTTTTATGCTTATTAATTTATTTATTTTATTTAATATATTTCTTTACTTTGTTCATAGTCGACAAAATTTTAATAATATACATTTTGAATATACATTTAATTTATTTAACATTTAATTTATTAAATAAGTACGTATACATTTTTAAGTTATAATTCTCAAATTAACAATAATAATTGAAAATTTTAAACTACACAAAATATAAGCTTATAAGTCTAATGATTTCAACATTTGTTGAGTATTTATTTATTTATTTTTTATTATTTAGGCCAGTCCAAACTCACACAATCAAATGTTGCGCAGCGAAACACGAAGTCAACGAAACATTTTACTGCATTTAATGCATATTCGAACTGTCGCATCGTTGCAGTTGGCCACGTAAAGAGAGCAAAGCATCAGCTGCAGTGTATGATAAAAGTCTAGTGCTGTCTCAGTCTCTCCTCATTGAACGCAGCTCAACGACTGACATCAGAAAGCAACAGCCGATCAGATGCTTCGCGAGAGAACAAAAAGCCGAACACACGCATCGTGAGAGCACAAACCGTCAAGTGTGCTATTTATAGAACACACGTATTCTCTCTCTATTCATGTGTCGACTGCGACGCTGGCAGAATGAGGAGTTCCTATTCCATGGGATAGGCTTTTGGCATTTTGGACACCACTGATCTAGACTCGACAAAAGATTGTATTAAATTTAAACAACAAGCATGATAGTGATGCAGTTTTAATGCTTAGATTCTAGCTTGAGAAATATTCTGTATTGTTGCCATATATAATTTTGTTAGCTGAGAGTGCTGTGTAGTATTTCTTAAGTCTAACATAGCATACCCCACAGCCTCAGACTATGTAGAGTGTGCAATGTAACTGCTTAGCGGGCGTTTGCTTTGCTTTACTTATTTTCTTTATTTCCTTTTTGCGTGCAAGGCGACAGACAGCGAGACAGGGTATAAAAGAGAGAGAGAGAGAGTTAGTCGAGAGCACATCCCTGTCGGAATTTTTGTACAGAAAACTATACAGAATTATCGATGATTTCTCAGCATGGATAGAACAATGAAACGCTGGTTAGTGAATTCACTGCAGCAATGTCAGCTAACAATTCCGCGTCATTGAAGAATTCGTCGCTGCTTGTTTCTGCATATAATTCAAAATTTGCTCTGCTATTGGCAGAGTATGGTGGTAATTTTCCACGAAGATACAGGACCCAAAATTCAGAGAGACATATTTTGCTATTTTCAAAAAAGCTTCTCCAAAATTCATTAAAAAAAAAAACAATGAAAAAATATTCAATGAAAATAAATTATAGTTAGACCTTTAAGCTAAAATTAAAATTGAAACAAAAAATTTTAATGATTAAAATAGATAATTTTCGATATTATTTATATCAATACCAGAACTTATTATGAGATCTCTCTTGACCGAAGAATCCGAAGAAGAAATTATGTTTAAGGACAATTGATTCTATGGAATTTTGAAAGTCCTGGTCATAACTAATCTTGTCAGAATTGGACCAAAAATACTAAAGATATGCTAATAAAAAATTTCAAAAAAAAATGTACTTTTCAACTCATAAAGCGCGGACCAGGAAATGATTTTAGAACTATGGTTTCTTGGTGAAAACAGTTTAGAATTGAGCGTAGATTAGGGATATGGGTTAACATTTTTTTGAAACAAAATGATGCCTTCTAAAACTTATATTTAAGAAAAATCTTCAAATGTTGTTTGGAGGGATTAAAGCCGTAATCATTGCCGTTACCGTTAAACGGTACTAACCGATTGAAATTCTTAGCCGTAACTAAAATCGTAACCGAAAACAAACTTTTTTATTATACCAAAACTCAAGAAACGAAATTATTCTAAACGAAATAACCGTTTAGTAACCGATTCATGCATAACGGTTACTTTCGGTTCGGTCAAGAATAAAATATATAGAGTAATCCTGATTTTCAAAACAAAATTAATTTGATTATTTATTTAATTAATTTAAATTTTAAAATATCTGATTCTGTATCTAAAGGTGGACAAATTTGTAATTGTATTTGTATCTGTACAGGTATTTAAAAGTGTACGGATGTTTTTTCTAGTTTGTATATTGTTCTCAATAAAATTATCTTAGTTTTTAAAATGTTGGAATCTTTTTTTTTAAATTTACACGTTTAACATTTCAAATAATTTTTTTTATAAACTGAAAATATTCCGGTATTTTGAAACCGAAACATACAATAAACCGATAACCGTTACGTAACCGATATATTGTACAACATTTATGAATACGAACATAACCGAAACCGTAACTGAAACTGAAACCGATATACGTTTCAGTTTGATACCCTGGTTGTTTGCCATCAAGTCCGACGGGGTTTCCAATTGCTTTTTTTCGGCGCATCTTTGGATTTGCTTGCCTCGAGCTGGGGTTATTGTATCGCATTTCCCATGCCCATATAAATATATATTTATTTTTTATTTGAAGGCGGAGTTGCCGTGGATGCTTCAAGCTTCGAGCTGTGAGTTTCTTGAGTCGCGTCGGCAAGGATTTAATTTTATTAGCTTGGCGCGTCTCCTGTTGACTTATTATGCTGATATGATTAAATGAGTTGAGGTAATATCAATTCCCCCTTGGCTGGCCTGGCTTATGAGCTACTTCAAGTTTTGCTTTTTGCAGCTTAGTCAGCTGTCTATAAAATCAAAATTGTTGGCTTTCGTCACTTGATGGATGGATAGGCGAATAAATGAGTGTTTGGTTGTTTGTGTGGTTGAGTTGTAGGTAGGTAGATAGGTAGGTAGGTAGGTAGGTAGGTAAGTTGGTGGGTAGGTAGCGCTGTGATGACGTCATTCATACGTAGTACATAGTTATCGTTTTAGAACAGCCGTGTGTCCATTTTGTAGGTCGCAGTTTGTTATTCTAAAATTACAGAGAGTACTCATGAATTCTTATGCATTTTGTCATCAATTGAAGAAGATGTTTCCTTATTAAGTACATATAATATATATGTATACTCGAATCTATTTCTGATTAGAATGAAGAGCTTAGTTTATCCGTTTTGGATGAAATTTGTTACACTTAAAATAGTTTCTTTTTTTGTTTACTATTTTTCGTTTTTGAACAAAATTTACTGTAAAAGATGTTTCCCAAATACAAGACACACGTCCGATTAGTTTTACTTCTGTTTATTGAATGATTTCTTGTTTAAACTTATTATAATTATTTTAACAATTTTACGATTTTAATAATGCTTAATATGCAATAATATTTATGCTTACCACTGAGTACAGTGAGCATTCGATATGTGAACATACTACACTACCAAATTTTCTTTAAATTCGGGGTTTGAAAATAGGATTTATGAGAAACTGGAGAAACTTTTATTTTCAACTTATATTTAAAAATCATAGCATAAAAGTTATTTTTCAATTTTTATAATAAAAATTAAAATCAAAATTATTTTTCAATTTTTATTTTGGCAATTAAAAATAAAAGGTATTTTTCAATTTTCATTAGAAGAATTGAGTTTTTATTATAAAAATTTAAAATAACAGTTAAATTGTGAATTAAAAAAAAAACATGAAATTTAATTATTATTTTATAATTTTTTTATTTAGATCAAAAAATATGAGTTGTTTTTAAATTTTTTTTTAGACAAAAATCAACAAATATTTGTATAATATTTAATTCTAAACATTTAAAATTATGAATGTTCTTTAAATCAGGGTTTGAAAAAAGGATTTATGAATTGAGTTTTTATTATAAAAATTAAAAATAACAGCTAAACTGTGATTTAAAAATAAAAAAAAAACTTGAAATTTCATTATTATTATGTAATTTTTTCATTTAGATCAAAAAATAAGAGTTGTTTTTAAATTTTTTTTGACAAAAATCAACAAATTTTTAGTATTATTAAAATTATTAAAAATAACTTTTTACGACTCCAGAAATTTAGTTGAAGTATCCTATAGCTCTCATATAAAATAAGATAAAAAAATATAATTTTTATAAAAAAAACTTGCTTACTATTTAAAATTGAATAAATGAATATTCTTTTATTAATTTACCAAATTTTTTAGCTACCATAGAGATTTAAGGACAAATATATTTGGTAGACTCTCTAGAAATCGACATCTGTTTTTGCGTCTCCCTGTTGTCACTCTCAATGATTATGCTACAAAAATCTGTATCATTGTCAGATTACTTTATATTATAGCTGCCATAATGTCTACACAGAAAAATCTAGGTTCAATTCCCCCCGTCAAGTTAAAAATAAAAAAGGTAAAAGTAAAAATATGTTAAAAAAAAATTACAAAAAAATATATATATTAAAAGAAAAATTTAAAAAAAAAACGTTTAAAAAAACGTTTAAAAAAAAAGTTTACGAAAAAAAATCTTTGAAAAATGGTAAAAACGTTTAAAAAAAGATATTAAAAAAAAAAATTTTAATAAAAAAAATTTTAATGTAGCGATAATAAAAAAATGTTAGCCTGAATTTAAGAACTTCAGGATTGAATTCGAGATTGAAAAAATCAAGTATTTCAAACTTGGTTTAAGAAAATCCGAGACTACCCCGCTTCTGACATGGTTTCGGATTGAATTCGGGCTAAATATCCCGGATTTTTTTTTCTGCGTATAAGTTTTTTGTGAGCATCAGAAACTGAGCTAGAGTATTTCAATGTCGTTGCATCACAGATTGTAATGATTTTCTCTGTGTTAAATTTCATTGAATTTGATTTGTCCAGCATCTTTGGAAACTTCTATTATAGAACGCGGCAAGCACTTAAAATTGTGTTTCCACCCTCCCTCGTATTTCAGTATTTCAGTTTGTTCCCTTTGTCTGCTTCTGCTTCGGCTTTGGCTTCTTCCTTGCAACTGGCACAATTGATTGAAATTAGATGAGCTTTTCATAATACAAGACTTAAGCCCCACTTCTGTGCATGTGTGTGTGTGTGTGTGTGCGTGTGTGTGTGTGTGTGTGTGTGTGTGTGTGTGTGTGTGTGTGTGTGTGTGTGTGCGTGTTTTTCCATTAAGTCACCTGGCTGAGAGAGAGTTTCCTTGCCAGCATCCTTGTCCTCAATTCTGTGGCTTTCACTCCGACTTGAGTTGAGTTGAGTTGCAAAAGTTACATCGGGCTGGGATTGGGGGACAGTACAAAACACGCTAATATCCCTCAAGTTGCCGCCAAATTGGTTATTAAAAGAGAGTCAACTATATAGCTGGCAAGCCAAGGCACAAATAAATTAAACACTGGTTATGCCTTTAATACTGACTTTCATAGCATAAAATATTTCTCTCTCTACATGTCTGCCACAAATGGCACTTAAAGTTCTCTCAGTTTAAGTGGCACCTATCAAAAATGTCCTGTAACCACGTGCATAACTTTTCCAGCAGTTACTAGCTCCTGTTTCCCTGTCCTTTTCCTTGCATTTCCCTTCTCTGTTATCCAGTTACCAGTTTTCAGTTCAGTTTCAAGTTCTAGACTGCACTTTCATACGTGCCCAATGAAATCTCTTCCTGTCTTCCTACGCCTTTTCCACATAACTCACCTCACCTCACCTCGCCCCTTCCCTTCCCCAGGTGCTGCCTTTTCATGTAATGCTCAGCTCACTTCGCCCAAAGAAACTTTACCTAATCACTTTCAGTTTTAGCCACAGTTTAAAAAGACATCACATGCTGCAAGCTGTGGTGAGGCATAAATAACTAGTGGGCATCACTATAGTCGAGTTAGCACGACTACAAGAAACCCTGTACTTTTTATAAACAGTAAAAATGTTATATCAATATATAGTAAAGGGGATAAAAACATATCTGTTTAATAATGATTAGTAATCATCATCATAAGTAATTCGATTAATATTGTTTAAAAGTCGAGCTAATCATTAAATTACGATTATTTTCGGTTTTGCAAAATTATTTAATGATTACGATTACAAAAAATCAAAAATAATCTACAATTTTTACAATTATTCAAAAATAATCAGAAAATTTCAAAAATAATCATAAATAATCTTTTTGGGTATTCAAATTTTTAATTTTTTTCTGATTATTTCTGATTATTTTTGATTATTTCTGATTATTTATGACTATTTAGTAAAAATCAAATTATTTTAAATTTTCACAATTAAAGAAGCCAAAATAATCAGATTGATAATGATTAAATTACGATTGTTTTCGGTTTTAGCCAATTATTTGATGATTGCGATTACCAAAAATCAAAAATAATCTAAAATTATTACAATTATTCAAAAATAATCAGGAAAAATTAAAATAATCAAAAATAATCTTTTTAAGAATTCGGATTATTTTTGATTTTTTTCTGATTATTTTTGATTATTTTGATTATTTCTGATTATTTATGACTATTTAGTAAAAATAAAATTATTTTAAATTTTACAATCAAAGAAGCCAAAATAATCAGAAAAAATCAAAAATAATCCGAAATAATCAGAAAGATTATTTTTGATTATTTTTGATTTTTCTGATTATTTTTGAATAATTGTTATAATTTTAGATTATTTCTGATTATTTGTTATTATAGTCATTATATATTCACAAATTTTTCAACAGTTAATTATATAGTCACTACGATTATTTCCAAAAATAATTTAATTGATTAGTAGTTCTAATCGAAATTTAACAGATATGGTGTAAAAATAAGTCTTGAACCACAGAAATTTCATTGTGGAGTCCAAACGATAAGAACTAAAAGGGCACAATTTTTTTTTTTATTTTTTTTTAATTTAAAATCAGTTTTTTAGTATAAAACATTTTCATCATCAACATAAATTTAGTTTACAGAACTGCAATAAATACTTTCAAGTTCTGTCTACCTTTTGTGGTTTTCAAGTACAGGGTCTAAGAAGAAACTCATGTGTTAAAGTAACTTTTTATCAAGGAGAGTCCTAAATGAGGAAGGTATTCAAGAGAATATGAAAGAAAGATAAATATATATATATTCCTAGCTAATATTATAATTTAAAACTTTCTGGGCTTTTATTAAAAAATAGCAAAGACAAGTGAGTAAACTAAGGAAATTGGCAATCAGGAAAAACTCAGATTTCTATGTTAAGTTGAGTTTTCGAATAAATTCGACTGCATGTCCAAAAACAGAAATTAATAAAGAAGTTGCAAATTGTAATTCGTGCTGCACTTTCATCTTAAGCTTTGACACTTTGACACCACATCTTTCTTCCTTTCTCCCCTTTCTCCCTTTCTCCCCTTTCCCCCTTTGCTCCCCCTGCGACTATTTTCTCCCTTCATATTCCCAAGTCCCCAGCGCGTTCATTATTTCGCACTAATTAACGTTTTGCGACAAAAGGTGCGCTTTATATACGAGTGTGCGTCATTTTTTTACTTTTTTTTTATTTTACTTTCATTTTTTTCAATTTCTATTTCAACTGCTGCTCCGGTTGCAGTTGCAATTTATCACACTGAAAAAAATATAGGTCTCTGTCATCCAGAGACAATTTATTATTGTGCATTTTGTAATTAATAATTAATAAATTAAATAAATAGTTAAATGAAAAATAAAATGTAGCAAAATATATGCATAAATTAAAAGCTTATTAAATTAATTAATTTATAAATTTAATTAAATGAATTATTCAACAAATTAATAAAAAAAATTTAGCTCAATGAGTTAATTGATAAATAAATTAATAAAAAATAAATAAATAAATTAATTTATAAACATATAAAAAAATAAATAATTAAATAATAATACACAAATAAATAAATAAATACATACATAATTAAATATGTTCATATAAATAACTAAATAAAGAAAATAACTTAATAAATAAGAAATTAAATTTTAATTAAGTAACTAAATGAATAATCAATTATATAAATAAATAAATACAGTTGAACTTCTCTAACTCAAATCACCATTATCTAAGAAAAAAGTTCAAGTTATAGAGACTTCGAGTTATGGAAGTATTTCTGTTAAAGAGAATTCGAGTTTTACACGTTCGAGCTATGAAAGTTCAACTGTAATTATAAAAATAAATAAATGAATAAATACATAAATAAAAAAATAAATAATAAAATAAATAAATAAATACAAATTAAGTTAATTACTATTCTTGAGATTCTATATATTTATGAATGACGAAAAATATTAATCGGAAAACTCGGAAGAAAAAATTAGAAATACGAAATTAGGAATACAATTATTAGGAATCCAAAACAAGGAAGATAAAATTGGGAAAACAAAAATTAGGAAGACAAAAATTTTGAAAACAAAAACTATAAAAAATCACCCGATTTTTAATATAAATTTTTGATTTTGGCTTTTGATCTTTTTCCTATTAGCAAAAGGACAACATTTGTCGAATCATTTATTTCAAACTCAGGACTTCGATGTATACATTTTTCCGACCGTTCTATCTTAGAGCTATTTGAACAATGAATAATGTATATAACTATTCGTAAGAATTTAACCAAGACAGTTAATCCAAAGATAATTTTCCTAATTTATTTTTCCCCTAATTTTTGTACTTTGAATATATTTCTTAGTTGAAATTCCTTATTTATGATTCCTTATTTTTACTTCCTTATTTTGGATTCCTAAAATTTTATTCTTGGTATTTTTCTTTTTTTTTTAAATTCCTTAAATAAATTTCGAAATTCGTATGAGATACCATTCTTGAAGTAGAAAAGCAGTCATATTTTTGTTGTCAGTGTAGTTGCTTTTCTTGCTCTTGCTCTCCCCGTGCCACTCTCTTCGTGGGGCACTGTGGCACTGTGGCACTTGTACAACGTTGTGGGGCACAACGGCGTTAATTGCTGTTTATGAGCGGGCTTCGCTCTGTAATTAAACAACTTCTTTGGCAGCCGACAAATACGAGACTATTTAAGAGCAACTGCATCCTGCATTCTGCAGCCTGGCGAGGCTCATGAAGATACGAGTACACTCTCTCATTGCCACAAATTACAGGAGTGATAGCAGAGCGATTGAATCTTCAGACTATTTAAATTCTTAGCTACAATTATTTATATACAAATAATTAAGATCTCAAGTTTTACAATCGTTTTTAAAAGAAGAAAAAAGTAAAGCTGTTGAATATTTTTTGTCGTATAATAGGTACGAGTATATTTTTGTATGTATTATATTTATTTATACTTCAATATTATATCGCATAACCTAAGTATACAACAAAATAAAACAAAAAAAAAAGAAGACTTGAGGTTCAACTTTTCGTCAGTACAAAATTAGATCGATTAAATATAGAAACCATAAAGCTAATATTGTTATTACTATTGAAACATTGCCCCGTATGTGTGTATGCGTGTGTGTGTGTGTGTGTTGTGGGCGGTTGAAAAGTGGGCATGGTGAATATTCAACAATTTGAGGCGAGTTGCAGTTGCAATTGTGGAATTTGAAGCTGTTCACAGCCGTGAAACTCCCTCGTTGGCATAAATCTGTCGATTTTCCGAGGCTTTTCTTTTTGTGCTCTCAGTGCTGATGGTTGCTGTGGTCGTTGCCGTGTTTTTTGCTGTGGTTACTGTGTTCTTTGCTGTGGTTTTTGCTGTGGTTGCAATGTTGTGACTATTGCTGATCGCATCTATGGTCTCATTTTGGTCAAGCGACAATTGTCGCTCTGTCGTCGTCGTCGTCGCCTCATTGAAACGCACTCTCGTTTCAGTTTTCGGATTGCCCGAGTTTCCAGTGTTGTCAAGTGTCGGGGTTTCATTGTGACACAGCTCTGTGCTGATTTCCTGCAACACATTGTGGCAGCGTTTGAAACTGGGTCGCTCCCATGGCTCCGATCGCCAGCATTGCAGCATCAGCGAATAACTAAAAGAAAATTGTAAAAAAATTTTAGATTTTTACTATTTTTTTCATATAAACAAATCTCTTCAATAAACGTTAAAGCTCGTGATTTAAAGTTGCTAATTTTGAATAATTTTTAATTTATGTATCACAATAGATTATTAAAATTATTAAAATTGTAAGCTAAAATTAAAATTAATTTAAAATCTTGAAACTAAGACTAATTTTAAATATCGTAATTTATTCTCCATTTCTTTTTATTTTACTAACTGCAAAATGTTTAAGCTTGATACAATTTTAAAATCGATGCTTATAATAGTGACTAGTGCACAAAATAATAGAAGCTAGAAGCTTGTAGCACTAGAAATACAAACAAAGAAAATAAAAATAAAATTGTTCGAACTTTCGAAAAAAAACAAGCGGATCAGTCGAGTGCACTCGACAGTAATATACCCTGGGCCTAGGCTTCGGCATGCCGAAGATTAGATGCACATGCAATTCTTGTGCTTATCCTCAAATATCGACCTATCGTTTTTGTGGCAGCTACATACATGTACAATAAGATAAGTGATTTAAACCAATTTTAAAAATAAGAAAATAAAAATAATAAAAAAATAATAATTAAAAATCATTTGCATCGACACAACCGGGACTCGAACCTCGGTCTCCCGTTTCGCTTGCCGAGCACTTATCACTTCCACCACGCCCCAACTTGGATTGAGGATGACAAATTCGATAAACATTCTGGCAGAGGAAATGTAAAACGAATTAATTGACCATTAATTCTATTCTATTTATAGAATTGCCACTAAAATACCTCGGACAAAATTGTTAATATCTACACTATTTATGGCCCAATCGTGATGAAAGTTGGTGATTAGCTTCTGGGCATGATTCCACATCCGTTGATATAAAAAAAAATAACTTAAAAGCCAAAATAAAAGGTGCTGTCAGTTTTTTATGAATTACGCCCCTCACAGTGGGCGTGGCAAAATTTTAACATAAACTTGTTCTGCCTGACATTATAGGGAGTCTTCATTCCAAATTTGGTGGTCCTAGCTCTTACCATCTCTGAGATCCTTTCGCTTACACGGACCGACGGACAGACGGACAGACGGACATGGCTATATCGACTCGGCTGTTGATGCTGATCAAGACTATATATACTTTATGGGGTCGGAGATGCTTCCTTCTGCCTGTTACATACTTTTGAACAAACTTAATATACCCCCAGGGTATAAAAACAAGGAGAATTTTGCTTAAAAATCGCTAACTTATTTGAACAAAATTGATAAAGCTGTAAGTGCAGAATGAATTTAAAGACCAAACCACGATTAAAATGACATTCCGCTTGGAAATCAAATAAGTTTTGGTAAACATTGGGAGTTGATTAAACTATAAACTATACATAAATTTTGAATATTCGAAAAAGACAAGGGACAAGGCATAAATATCTATATTTTTTGAGTGAAGAATGAATTTAGTGGCCAAAAAAAGCTCAAAATGTGTTGTACTTAAAAAAATGTTGTGATAAAATTTAAAAGAATAACTTATTTTCAATTTTTAAAATTTTTCTCAAAAATCTCTTCGCTTATATTTTTTTTTAATCTTTTGAAAATTGATAAAAATTACTATTTTATCCACTCTTTCCTTCTTTTCATAAAAAAATTTTTTGAGATCATTCTATTCAAAAAATCTTAAAAAATATTAGCAAAGAGATTTCTGAAAAATTCAATTTGCAGTCACTATTAGAATTGTTTGGAGAAACTTTTTGCTTCAAAACATTTTTTGTTTGAGACCAAGGAGTCAAAAAAATAGACTAGGTTAAGGAAAGTTTTGTATCATTCAAACGGAATTTTAATGACCTCTCTATTGATGACAAATTTAACATGAAGTAGGTTTAAATTATGGGTAGAATTAACTTTAAATTTTGTCAAAATAAATATAATAATAATAATAAATATGCCGACCAGTGTATTTTCTGTTCTTACTTTTAAAATGTGTAAATTTAGTTATTATTTCTGTTTTTAATCCATAATGTAACATTTCATTACATTAAAAGATTGAGAAATAAAAATTACTATTAACTTTATTGAAAAAAATCATCAAGTGTGTTTTATTTAATAATATTTATTTTAGATATTTAAATTGAGCTACTTACAGCTTTTCGGGACACGGATCCGGCGGATGGAGTCGACCGCCCTCCTTGACGTGCTCGAGCACCTCGAAGTTGTTGCGTGCCGCATAGGGTTGCTGGCCCAGCGTGAGAATCTCCCAGCAGAGGACGCCAAAGGCCCAGACATCCGACTGGGTGCTGAAGATGCCATCGACGAGACTCTCAATGGCCATCCAGCGGACGGGCAACAGACCCTCGCCCTCCTTCCGATAGTAATCGCTCTTGTAAATATCTCTCGCGAGTCCAAAGTCACCAATTTTAACAATGCGTCGTCCGCCAATCGCAGCGCCATCGGAGACTAAACAATTGCGAGCGGCGAGATCTCGATGCACAAAGTGCATGTCCTCCATATAGCTGCAGCCATTGGCCACGTCCAAGCACATGGTCAGCATATCCGGCAACTGCAGTCCAGCCTCTGTCATCTAAACAAGTTACAATGCATTAGATAATCAAAAACCACAACATAGAAAAGCTTAAAAAAGAAAGATTTAAGATTAATTTTAATTGATTTAATAATAAAATTCATAACCAAATAATAATGAAAATTTAGTTAAGCTTATATTATCTATGTTTCATTATTCATTCATTAATAAATTCATTAATTTATTTAACAATAAAATTCAAAGCTAATTAATTGTATAAAATAAATGCAAATTTAATTAAGTTTATATTATCTATGTTACATTATTCATTCATTAATAAATTCATAAATTATTTTAATAATAAAATTCATAACGTAAAAAAAAAATAAAATAAGTGCAAATTTAGCTAAGTTTATATTATCTATGTTTCTTTATTCAATCATTATTAAATTCATTAATTAATTTAATAATTAAATTCATAACATAATAATAATATAAAATAAATGCAAACCTCATTAAGTTTATATTATCTATGTTTCATTATTCATTCATTAACAAATTAATTAATTTAATAATAAAATTAATAACTAAATAATAAAATAAAATAAATTTAAATTAAATAAATTTTTCACTTCCTATGTATCATTAGCTTATGCAAAAAGTAATGAAAATAATCTTGATAGCCTAAAACTAAAGCTGCTCTCTCTCTCTCACCTGTGAGTTGGGACGCGCCTCTCTCAGATAGCTGAGCAGATCGCCGGCTTCCATGTGCTCCATAATGAGCGAGATGGAATCGCTGTCGATGCAGATGCCGATGAGACAGACAATGTTCTCGTGCTTGAAATTGCTCATCAGCTGGGCCTCCTGCAGCAGCTCCGCAAACTCCGTGGCGCCCTTGCGCAGACTCTGGAATAAAGAAAGAAAGATTAATAAGGTGATTGATTGAGTGATTGAATGATTGATTGATTGAATCAATGAATGATTAATGGTTGATAAACTGGATGATTGATAGATTAGAGCACTAAATGTGGAGTGATTGGTTGCATGAATGGATTATTGGAGGATTAATTGATTCTAAGGTTGGATGATTAGAGGATTGATTGATTCATTATATTATTTATGTATATTTATGATGGTTTATGATTGATTGACTGGATGAATGATTGATTGTAGTGTTGATTGGTTGCATGATTCGATGATTTGAGGATGATTGATTAATTGAATAATTGATGATTGATTGGTTGATAGATTTATTGATTGGATGAATTATTAATGATTGATTAATAGTATGATAGATTTTTAAACTGGAGAGCTGATTGATTGATTAGATGATAGATTGAATGATTGATTGATTGATCGGGGATTGATTAAGTCGTAAAATGATTGATTGGATAATGAATTAGATGACTGATTGGAGTGATTGATTGATTTTTACGAATGCATGATGATTGGAGGATTGATACTTGATTTATTCAATCAATGAATTGATTATTTGATTTGAATGGATTGATTGATAAGATGATTGATTAAGTCGAAGATTGGTTGATTGGATGATGAATTAGATGACTGATTGGAGGATTGATTGATTTTATCAATGGAAGATGATTGGACGATTGATACTTGATTCATTAAATCATTGGTAGAATAATATTTGATTTAAATGGATTGATTGATAAGATGATTGGATTAGATCAATTAAATCAATCAACTATTGATTGACTGGAGTATTGATTAATTGGATAATAGATTGATTGACTGGCTGATTGAATACTTGATGACTAATTGATGGAGTTGAGTTACCTTGATGGCCACGCGCTGTGGCTGCGCCTTATTTTCGCCCTGCAGTTGCCCCTCGTAGACCTCGCCAAAGGCGCCGCTGCCCAGGAACCGCAACAGGGTCAAGCGGTTCCAGCTGATCTGCGGCAGGAGCGCAATGTCCGCATCGCTCAGCGACATGGAGAAGGTGCGACTGCGCGCCGCCAACAGTTGCTGTTGCGTCTGCAGCACCGACAGATTGCTCCAAATGCTGGGACGGCTCTGCTGCAACAGTTTCTTGGCGCGATGGCGACGCTTTTGCACTGCAGAAGAAACCAGACACAAGTTAAGATTAAGGCATACCTGTTCAATAATGATTAGTAACCATAGTCATTAGTAATTCGATTATTTTTGTTTGAAAGTCGAACTAATGATTAAATTACGATTATTTTCGGTATTGCCCAATTATTTAATGATTACGATTACAAAAAATCAAAAATAATCTAAAATTTTTACAATTATTCAAAAATAATCAGAAAAAATCAAAAATAATCTTTTTGAGCATTCGGATTATTTTTGATTTTTTACTGATTATTTTTGATTATTTTTGAGTATTTCTAATTATTTATGACTATTTAGTAAAAATCAACTTATTTTAAATTTTCACAATCAAAGTAGCCAAAATAATCAGATTGATAATGATTAAATTACGATTATTTACGGTATTGCCCAATTATTTAATGATTACGATTACAAAAAATCAAAAATAATCTTAAATTATTACAATTACTCAAAAATAAAAAAAAAATAAATAAAAAATAATTAAAAATAATCTTTTTGAGCATTCGGATTATTTTTGATTTTTTTCTGATAACTTTTGATTATTTTGATTGTTTCTGATTATTTATGACTATTTAGTAAAAATCAAATTATTATAAATTTTCACAAGCAAAGTAGCCAAAATAATCAAAGAAAATCAAAAATTATCAGAAACATTATTTTTGATTATTTTAAATTTTTTCTGATTATTTTTTAATAATTGTAATAATTTTAGATTATTTTAGATTTTTTGTAATCGTATACATTATTTCCATTATTTCCAAAAATAATCTCGTTGATTATTTTGGGTTTTTTCTGCTTATTTTCGAATAATTGTAATAATTTTAGATTCTTTCTGATTTGTTTGTAATCGTAATCATTAAATAATCACAAATTCTTCAACTGTGAATTATAAAGTCACTACGATTATTTCCAACAATAATCTAATTGATTAGTAAATCTAATCGAAATTTAACTGGTATGGGTTAATTCTACAACTTACCCTTGCGGACGAGCACGAGGGCGAGAACACAGCCGGAGACAATGGCCGCGGGCGCAATGATGGCCAGGACGAGGGAGCCGCGCTTCTCCGGGGAGACAAAGGGCTCGGCGATGCGATCGCTCTCCTCGCTGTAGGGTCCCCAGCCGTGCGGACGGTTCCGAGCACGCACACGGAACAGGAACAATCGCCGTGTGTGCAAGTCACGAACGATGCAACTCAGTTCCGTTGTGTTGCAAAAGTCCAGCCACTGATCCTCAATCACCGCGGGCTCCTCGGCCCACGGCAGCAGGGACAACGTCGTGTCCCGACGTCGACGGCGTCGTCGATTGGTGCGTCGTGCCTGCAACGCCTCCAGATTGTACACCAAAATGGGCGCGCCATTCTCCTGGGCGGGGGACCAGCTCACGCGAAAGATCTCCCCGGCAATGTGCTCGAATTGTGGCTTGCCAGGCGCACTCGGTGCATCGCCCAGCGTCTCGTAGTCGTGACTGACGCCATAGTAAACAGGCGCACCTGGAAATTGAAATCAAAATTTATTTAAAGTCTTGTCATCGGCTTGAAAACTCTTTATCTTCACTGAATCTTCCTTTCGGAGGCCAAACGGCAAAATCTAGAAGGCTTTTATTGTACCCGTGACTTAAAAAATAACTAAATTAATAAGTATTAGGTAAGTAATTATCGTTAACTACTATTATCAGCTATTATCCTACTTAATCGTAACAAGATCGGTCAAATGAAACGGTTGTAATGGCCCGTTTAAGTTTTTACGCAATGTAAGCTGCCTCATAAAGTATGCAATAAACTTTAAATTTTCGCACGCACACTTGAATGAAATAACTGTGTATCTCTATGATTGTAAACACGACTATAGTATTTTCCGCATGTTTCTTCACTAAAAAACACACGCTGTCACATGTTTCTCGACGAAATACTGCGCCTTTTCTGGCGTACACCAAACTCTCATACTACGACTGAATACATTCGGACTATTTCCAGCAAAACGATGCTGTACTGTTATCGTCTTGCCAGCAATCTGGACATTTTGACCGCAGCAAATCTGCAATTTTTTGTGTTTTGTATTTTCGCAAAAATCTAGCTTTATTCTCGCCAAATCTAGCACTTTCCCATGTGTAAATCGGAAACAGTACGCCATGTAAAAGTCGTTAGGTATCTCTGCTCTGTCGCAATCTCAACTGTTTTAAGTACGTTAAAAATACTGTAATATTTTTACCAGCCAAGGTATCCGTAGTCGGTAGCTTGTCTGTGGCCATCCGCTTATTCTCGTAAACATATCTGGCTTTTTCTCGCCAAATCTAGCCTTTTTCTCGACTAAATCGGACTAGTTCCACAAAAAAATCTTGACTTTTCTCACCAAATCGAGCATTTTTCCCGCTAAATCGAACTAGTACCCAAAAAATCTTGTTTTAGCTCTGCCAAATCTGGACTTTTTCGCGCTAAATCTGGAAGTTTTTCCTCCAAATGTGTTTTTTTCTTAGTTTTTTGATGTGTACATCGTAAAAAAAGAGCTCAAATTAATAGATATGCATGATTATAATTGAAAATAAAGGTTAATACTGGATTTAAATTTATTTCCAACTCATACCGATATTTCTTCTCAAGCTTAACCGAGATTTGTTCTTTCATTCCGTACCTGGAGAAGCCGCATACTCCAATCCCAGACGACAGGAATACCTCGTCTTGGGCTGCAGCGAGACCAGCTGTATTCTGCTGTGATTGCCGGCGAGATTGAAGTGCAGCTGCTCCCGCAGCGACTGGCACTCGAGGCTCAGCGAGCTGAGGGCGTCCGGAGTGCCCGCCCAGGAGAGAGTCATCGCATAGGCATTCAACTCCACCAGCTGCAATGGCGGCAGTGGGGCATAACAGCGGACGAGCAGACGCCCCGTGCTGTTGTATTTACTGGGCGTGGCATGGGCGTGCAGCCAGACCTGATAGAGATGTCCTGGCTGTAAGCCCGTCAGCCGTTGTGTTCCCGCCTTCTCCACGCGCTGCTCCTGCTCGGGATGATGATGATCATGATCATGATTATGCAACTGTTCCTTTTCCTGTTCCTGTTCCTGTTCCTCCTGCTGCTGCGTTTCCTCCTCCTCATCTTGGAGCTGCCAGTGCAGCGTATAGTAGACACTGTCGCTACGCAGCTGCGACGGCGCCAACCAGCTGATCTCAACTTCGGCTAAATTAAAAAGAAATCAGTTAATTATAAGATTATAATTTAAAAAATTTAAAAAAAATATAGTGGCCCAGAGACTCATAGGGTCAATTCACGAGTTCAATTCTCGAGCGAGTTTATTTCACACAAGTTTCAAATATTTTTTAGAAATACCAAAAAAAAAAAAGTTTAAGAAACCAAAATGAGTATGAAAAAATAGGAATCATAAATAAGAAAATTCAACTTAGAAATATATTTAGACTTCAAAAATTAGGAAAAAAAAGTTTGCATGACAAAAATTAGGAAAAGGCAAAATCCAAAAAAAAATTCTTACAAATCGCAATCATTCAGTAATAATAAACAATAATTACCCCCAAAATCTTCCTTGAAAGAAAATTTGCACACTAAAATTGCCCTAAAATAAGATCCTCAATGCTCCAAATTTGCATCCAAATATTTTTAAAGCTTTTTTCGTAAGTTTTTCTAAAATTTATTATTTTTTTATTTTCTCAAATTTTCAAATAAAATTTCACCCTAAAATCCTCAAAGTTAGAAATTTTCTTCAAAATATTTATAAAGAATTTTTAAAAAAAAATTTGAATCAATTTATTTAAATTTCTAAAATTTTCAAACAATATTTCACCTTAAAATCATCAATGCAAAAAATTATCTTGTAAATATTTTTAAGGAATTTTTCTTAAGTATCTCAAATTTTTTTTAAATATTCTCAAATTTTCTATTTTATTTAAATTTTTGTCGATATGACACCAAATCAACAAACAACAATACACAAAACACTTGCAGGAAGCAAGGATCAAGTCTCTGTATACAGAGATTCCAATATCTATTATCAGTGCCGTTATGCAGACTTGACCAGCGATTCAAGCCCAATGTCATCTTTGAGGCGCCAGAACCAGTTGTGAATTCTAAGTCGCCAAAGTGACAAAATAGCTATAAAGCTGATCTAGCCCTCTGTGAAACTCATTATTTGTTTAATATTTTTATCTATTTTATTCATTCATAGTATAACATCGACTGAAATCATTTGCGACATCTACTTTTTAATTTTGTTTTTAAATTTTTGTGATCTTACTCTTTTTTGTCGAAATTATTAAAGGGAATCAAGTTATTTTTAGAATATTTACAGGGTCTCTTACAGTCGTATATTTTGTTGTAGAGTTTGTCTGGAATTCTGTTGATTTAGTGTCATATCGACATTACTAGAACTTAAGTCAGCTAAAACTCACTTACTACCAAGTAGAAAGGTCGCCAAAACAAACTTTTTATTTAGAATTACAATTTTTAATTAATTAACTTTTTAATTTTTATTTTAAAATAGCCAGATAAGCAAGATGGATTTTTTGAAGCACACACAAAACACGGTAGAGTTGACATCGCGCGATTTTTAATAAAATTGTTTTGTGATTCCTAATTTCTTTCAGTTTTTTTCTCCTAATTTTAATTCCTAATAAGATTATTCCGAATTTGGGCATTCTAATTGTTGTCCTTATCAAATGCTTCCTAGTTTTGTTTTCCTAATTTTAATTTTCAAATTTCTGATATTACTTAGAAATATTTTTGGGCGCCAACACCTAAATAATAATTTCCACTCACTTGGACTCAACGCCCTGCCCGTAAAGTTCCTGGGCGCACTGGGCGTGGCAGCGGCCGTGTGCAGCTCCAGGGGCGACAGCTGCAGAGGATCCAGACCCAACCTTCGCTGGTAGTAGCTGTAGATGCGCACGCGCAACTCGTAGCCCCGAAACGGTTGCAACCCTGTGATGTTTAGGGTTTCCCCCGCGACGCCCTGCAGCTCGCGCAGCTGCGAGTGTGAAGAGGTGAGATTCAGCTCATAACTCAGGCCCGGCACGGGTAAAGTACAATCCGCAGCGGCTGTTAGCGCTGGCAGAACGAGACGGCACTGCGTCTCCTCGCAGCTCGTTGGCTCGATGGCGCCCAACGTGGGCAGCAGCAGGCAATGGCGACTCGGATACGCCTGGTAGTTGTAGGCGCGCAGCAGACGCACCTCGTCCGGCTGCAGTTCCAGCAGATACTCCAGCTGCTGGCGACGTCGGCCATAGGCGCGCACACTCCCGTTGCGCAGGGCGTAGATGTAGCCCGGATCCTGGGCCAGCTGCGAGATGTCGTCGCTCAGCAGATTCAACTGCGCCCGCAGCGCAGTCGGCGTGCAGAGCATCCTAGCCACATGATACACACACAGTCGTCCTAGATTTATGAAAACATCAGTATTGATCATCAACAATAAACATAAACAATAATTTTCACACCAAATTGCCCTAAAATAAGATACTCAATGCTCGAAATTTTCATCTTAATAATTTTAAAGCATTTTTCTTTCATTTTTCTAAGTTTTATTATTTATTTTCTCAAATTTTCAAACAAAATTTCATTCTCAAAGCAAAAAATTTTTTAAGTTCTTTTAGTTGAACTATTGTGTGGATATTCCAACTACATATATGTGTGAATATTTCCTATTCAATAACCAAGCATATGAGCCACTCTTTCGAATGATATTATTAGGTAAAATATATTTTGTAATGTAAGAAAAGTCAAACCCTTAAAAATGTAATATTTTGACTTTAAATAAGAAAATAATAGCTTATTATATATATTTGGAAAGGTCATTTAATTTTCCTTCGAATAGTGCAAAAATTTCCTTAACCCATTGAGTACCCATGAAATATTTTGAATTTCTGCAAAAGTCTACATTTTCAACTTTTTTCCTCGATTTTTCACAAAAAATATTTTGATGCAAAAACATTCTTAAAACAATTCAAAGAATAACTGCAAAAAAAAATTTCAAAAATATTTTTGCTAGTCTTGCTTCGAAAAATATTTAATGTGTAGTTCAAAATTGGGATAAACTATCCTCGAAGCTTAAACAAATTTTATCTATTCTTTCTCAGCTACAAAAAATCACAAAAAACACTCGAATTTCGGTCTCCTAAACTGGTTTCCTCCCTTAATTTCATTAAATTTAGTAGTAACCATTTTAAGGTTAAAACTAAAAATACTTAGATACACCAAATTTAGTTATGCTAATTTTAAATTCCCAATAATAGTATTCCTACTTATGATTTTCTAATAATTATTTTCAAATTACAAAAAAAAAACTACTTCCTAAAACTAATATCCAAATTTTGCACACTTAGTAACATTTTTTGAAGTTCGAATAGAAAAATAACGGTATCGATTCGATTGATTTACTGAAATACGCTACCTAGATGATCCACCAGATTGAGCGTCTCGGCTGCCGGTTCCTGGCTGCCCTCGAAGAGCCGCCACAAGGGCGACGCCACGCCCTCAAAGTTCAGGGCGCTGCCGTTGGCCAAGCTGCGACCCTGCAAGGTGGCATTGCGGGCGCCCAGCTCGTGCTGCAGCCAGACGAGGATGCGGGCGTGGGGCAGGGCCACCAGATCACGGAGCAGCTGGCCCGGCTGCGTGCTCCACAGACGTTCGCCCTGCAGGATGCGACCGTCGAAGCGACAGAGATCCAAGCGGTAAATACACGCCGCCGGCGGCTGCGAGGACGCATCCAACTCGGCCCAGTAGACGATGCGCTGCACCCAGTCGACGGTGAGGGCGAGCACCTCGGCCCGCATCCGGGCGAGCTTCGATGGCGCCGCTCCGGGCACATGGCTGAGCAGCTCCACGTGCTCGTTGACCCACAGCAGACGCTGCTCGCCCTGCAGCAGGGCCAAGTGCTCGACGGGACTCGCCGTGTGCACCAGCTGACGGCGTGCGCCCGTGTCCAGGTCCAGCTCCCCAATGTGCTCCGCATTCGCGTACAGCAGACGCGGCACCGACTGCACCTCGGGCGACACGTGCAGCGCGTGACTCGTGGCACCCGCCGCGATTCCCGTCGCTGCCACATGCGCTTGCACCTGGAAAACAACGAATAAAATAATATTACAGGGGTGCCACAGAAATAGCTTTCGCTTGAATTTGACTTAAATTTGTATTAAATAAATAATATAATATAATAATACAGGGGTGCCAAATTTGACTTAAATTTGTATGGAATAAATAATATAATATAATAATACAGGGGTGCCACAGAAACGCTTTCGACTGAATTTGATTTATATTTGTATGAAATATAATATAATAATATTATAATATAATAATATTACAGGAGTGCCACAGAAATCGCTTTCGCTTGAATTGGACTTAAATTTTTATGAAATAAATAATATAGTATAATAATACAGGGGTGCCACATAAATCGATTTCGATTGAATTTGACTTAAATTTGCATGAAATAAATAATATAATATAATAATACAGGGGTGCCACTGAAATCTCTTTCGCTTGAATTTGACTTAAATTTGTGTGAAATAAATAATATAATATAATAATACAGGGGTGCCACAGAAATCGCTTTCGCTTGAATTTGACTTAAATTTGTATGAAATAAATAATATAATATAATATTACAGGGGTGCCACAGAAATCTCTTTCGATTGAATTCGACTTAAACTTGTATGAAATAAATAATGTAATATAATCATACAGGGGTGCCACAGAAATCGCTTTCGCTTGAATTTGACTTAAATTTGAATGAAATAAATAGTAAAATATAATAAAACAGGGGTGCCATAGAAATCGCTTTCGCTTGAATTTGACTTAAATTTGTATGAAATAAATAATATAATATAATAATACAGGGGTGCCACAGAAATCGCTTTCGCTTGAATTTGACTTAAATTTGTATGAAATAAATAATATAATATAATAATTCAGGGGTGCCACAGAAATGTCTTTCGCTTGAATTTTACTTAAATTTGTGTGAAATAAATGGTATAATATAATAATACAGGGGTGCCACAGAAATCGATTTCGATTGAATTTGACTTAAATTTGCATGAAATAAATAATATAATATAATAATACAGGGGTGCCACAGAAATCGCTTTAGCTTGAATTTGACTTAAATTTGTATGAAATAAATACTATAATATAATAATAAAGGGGTGCCACAGAAATCTCTTTCGCTTGAATTTGACTTAAATTTGTGTGAAATAAATGGTATAATATAATAATACAGGGGTGCCACTGAAATCTCTTTCGCTTGAATTTGACTTAAATTTGTATGAAATAAATAATATAATATAATAATACAGGGGTGCCACAGAAATCGCTTTCGCTTGAATTTGACTTAAATTTGTATGAAATAAATAATATAATATAATAATAATACAGGGGTGCCACAGAAATCGCTTTCGCTTGAATTTGACTTAAATTTGTATGAAATAAATAATATAATATAATAATATTACAGGGGTGCCACAGAAATCTCTTTCGCTTGAATTTGACTTAAATTTGTGTGAAATAAATGGTATAATATAATAATACAGGGGTGCCACAGAAATCGCTTTAGCTAGAATTTGACTTAAATTTGTATGAAATAAATACTATAATATAATAATAAAGGGGTGCCACAGAAATCTCTTTCGCTTGAATTTGACTTAAATTTGTGTGAAATAAATGGTATAATATAATAATACAGGGGTGCCACTGAAATCTCTTTCGCTTGAATTTGACTTAAATTTGTATGAAATAAATAATATAATATAATAATACAGGGGTGCCACAGAAATCGCTTTCGCTTGAATTTGACTTAAATTTGTATGAAATAAATAATATAATATAATAATAATACAGGGGTGCCACAGAAATTGCCTTCGCTTAAATTTAACTTAAATTTGTATGAAATAAATAATATATAATAACACAGGGGTGCCACAGAAATCGCTTTCGCTTGAATTTTACTTAAATTTTTATGAAATAAATAATATAATATTATAATACAGGGGTGCCACAGGAATCGATTTCACTTGAATTTGACTTAAATTTGTATGAAATAAATAAGGGGTGCCACACAAATCTCTTTCGATTGAATTTGACTTAAATTTGTGTGAAATAAATAATATAATATAATAATACAGGGGTGCCACAGAAAACGCTTTCGACTGAATTTGACTTATATTTGTATGCAATTTTTGTTAAATTCAAGCGAAAGCGATTCCTGTGGTACCCTTGATAATCTTGGATTCATCATTTTTTAAAACTAAATTTAATTTTTACTTCTGCGCTAATTTCATTTATACATTGATCTCAATATATGAGTCTCATTGAATTTCAAATTAACATATCTTTAATATTTGCTTAAAAATTCTTTTGTAAACCGAAATCAAACCGGTAATTCAAAACCAAAACATACAAAAAACTGGTAACCGTTACGTAACCAACATATAAAAATTTTGCGATAACCGATAGCCGAAAGCCCAAATGCGAACATAACCGAAACCAGAAAGGAACAAGCAATCAGACAAAAATATATTTTTAAAAAAACTTTTGAGCAAAAATTGGTAATGAAGAGTTTTCCTGAAATTTATTGAAAAAAAAAATAAAATTTAATTATTACTTCGTCATATTTTAATTCAGATCGGCAAATATAATAAATATTTAATGAAAGCTAGTTATTCCTAATTTTTCGATTTGATTAAAATTAAAATTATTTATTGATTTATAATGTTTAATTTTTAACCTAAGAACTCTTGCTTAAATTTTTTCATTTTTAATTCAAAATAATTATCTTGATCAATGTGCATTAAAAAAATAATGAAAAAAAACAATTCAAATCAAGTTTTAATTAGAAATTAACTTGAAAATAACATTATTTTTCAATATTTATTAAAAAATTTGAAAACTAACATTTATTTTCAATTCAAATATTTGTTCATCTTAATTAAAAAATAAAGAGAGCAATTTATAACAATATGTTGTTCAAAATTAACATTAAAACACCTTTCAATTTAAATGTTTGTCGATTTGGATTAAAAAATATTGAAAGAACTTAAAAATCATCATTAAAATAACATGCATTTTTAAATTTGCTTACAAAAAATAACAAGAAATTGCTCTTGCTTTAAGTTTGTATAACATTTGTCGAATTAAATTAAAAAGTAATGAAGTAATAATTTAAATTTAAATTATATTTTAAAAAATTTAAAAACTTTCATTATCACTTTTCATTGCACAATTTTTAAGATGTAACGAATTTATTGGTTATTAATGTTAACTACTATTACTAGCTATCATCCTACTAAATCGTAGCAAGATCGGACAAATAGAAAGGTGGTAATGGTTGATATAAAGCTTTTAAGCAATATAAGTGCCTAAAAGCATGCAATAACCTTTTTTTTTATATTTAAATAAGTAACGGGTATCCTATAGACGGAAACTCGACTACAGCCTTTCCGTTTGTTGTTACTTTGTGTAATGGTTGTTTTTTTACTGCCTACCTGAAATCGATAGGTTTCCTCCGGCTGCAGATGCTCGACCCGTGCCTCCAGCGTGCTCTGGTTGAGCAAGAGTTCCGCATGGAGTTCGGTGCCCCGCCAGCAGCTGATGCGATACTGCAGCGACTGATCCACGTGCTCCTCCTCCGGCACATCCCAGCGGAGCAGGGCACTGACATTCGGCTCCAGCTGCAGAGGCTCCGCTCTGCGCTCGACAAAGACGCGCAATCGACGCGGCTGGGTGGGCGCCGCAATGGGCGTGGCCAGCTGCACTTTGGTGGTGGGTCCCGCACGCCACGAAGAATGCGGCGTGATGCTCACGCGCAGATTCAACGGCGCCTGCGAGAGCTGTGTGATGCGGGCAAAGGGCGTGGCCAGCTCCAAGGTGATGAGACGCTCGGCGCCATGCTCCAGGAGCAGCTTGTAGACCAGACTATGATTGCCGGCACTCGAGGCGGGCTGCCAGCGCAGGCGAAAGTCATTCCAGTGACCGCCCTCATCGATCCGAATGCTCTCCGGCGGCACGGCCAGGGGAATGACGCCGTTATCCGGCGGATTGGCCGATGCCTCCAGCAACTGGACAGCCGTTACAGGTCTCCTGCAGACCCAGTGGCAACAGCTGCAATGGCTGCGTCTCTGTCAAGCGCAACAGTTGCGCACTCTTTCGCATCCGCCGCGAGCCAGAGCAGAGCAGAAAAGGGTGCAAGAAATTGCAGCGTCTGAGGCACTGAATTGGCATGTGGTAGCGTCACCAGCAGCTGCAGCGGCTCCACGGCCAGCGAGGAGAGCGAAGTGCGATACAAATGCAAGCCGACATGGGCAGCGACCAGCCAATAGATCTGACGTTGCTGCAGATCCAAACAGAATCCTCGGATGCCTCCGCTCAGGCCATTCACATGGTAATACTCCAGCTCCGGCTGCTGTGTGGACAGTGCATTCAAAGGACGTCGCGCCAAGTGCGCCGCACTCGAGTAATACAAATGTCCCTGCTCCGAGTCCAGTGCCAAGTGTTGTGCTCCAAATATGGGCAGTAATTCCCGGCTGCCACTCAAGGGATCCATGCGCTGCACACAGTCCCGCCCCAGATCCGTCCAGTAGAGCAGGCCACCACGCCAATCGTAGGCCACGGCGCCCACATGGACGGCATCGTTGGGCGCCAGGCAACTGAGCTGCGGCTGCAGCAGGTTGATGCAGTGCAGCGTGGAATTCCTCACGGATTCCCTACAGAAATGTTCAAAAAAAAATAAAAATAAATAATTGAATAAAATTTCTGAAATTTCGACTAAATATTCTCCAAGTTCCAAAACTAAAAATTTATCTCGTTAAGAAAGCATTTTTATTTGAATTTGTTTTTAATATTAATAAGTTTCTTGTATAGCATGTGCAGCGTGGAATTCCTCACGGATTCCCTACAGAAATATTCCATTGAAACATAAAAAATATTAGTGTTTAACTTTATTCAAGAGTTACAATGAGTGCTTGTATGTAGTGCAGTGAATTCCTCACGGATTCCCTACAGAAATTTTCCTAAAAAATAAGAATTTATTTCCTAAGTAAATTATTTGTTTTTTACTTTGTTTGTAATATTAAAGATAATCTGGTTTTCCTAGCGTTTTTATGCAGTGCAATGCGGAATTCCCTACGGATTCCCTACAGAAATGTTCGTATAAATGGAAAAAAAATAAGTGAATACGATTTTTAAAATTTCGATAAATTAATCTCCAATATTCCAAAATAATAGAATTTATTTCATTAGCGAAAGCATTTGTATACTAAAAATTGTTTGTAACATTCTTAGATTTTCGTAGTTTTTTATATGCAGTGCAGTGTGGAATTCCTTACGGATTCCCTACAGAAATGTTCATTAAATGAAAAATAAGTATTAAGTAAATAATTTCCTAAAAATTCTCAAAATACCAAAACTAAACATTTTTAACGAAAACATTTGGATTCCCTACAAAAATGTTTATAAGATGAAAGAAAATAAGTGAATTTCCTGAAAGGTTAAAATTCTCAGAATTCCTAAATTAAGAATTTATTTGTTCGCAAAATTATTTGTATTTGAATTTTTTCCTAATAATAAACGATTTTCCTACTTTTTTGTATGAAGTGCAGTGTGGAATTCCTTACAGATTCCCTACAAAAATGTTAATGAAATGAATATAAATGTTTTTCTTATTTCAATTAAGTAATTAGGAATTTTATCTGGAATTCCTTACGGATTCCCTACAGAAATGTTCATAATATATGAAAAATAAGTGAATAAAATTTCTTAATTTTCGATAAATATTCTCCAAATTCCAAAACTAAAAATTTGTCTCTTTACGAAAGGATTTGTATTTGAATTTGTTTCTAATATCAATACGTTTTTGTGCAGAGTGCAGTGTGGAATTCCTCACGGATTCCCTACAGAAATTTTCACAAAACGAAAAAATAATGGGATAAATGTCCTACAACAGTTTTTCGAAAAATATTCTGAGTTTCAATAAAATTTAATACAATTTCAACAATTATTAAAAAATCATTTGAGGTACCTGCTGACATAGTAAGCGAGGCTGGCATTGAGCAGGGAAAGGGGCCCCGGAGCCGTCGCCAGTCGGGCGGGAATCAGCTCCAGCTGAGCACCGAGTTCGTTGGTCGTGTAGAGATCTCCGCGGTGGGTGGCCCAGCGCAAACGATGCTCGCCCCGCGGCCAGGTGCGCGAGAGGAGCAACTGCGTCCAGTCGCCCGGCTTGCCAGCCGCATTGATGGACCTCACGCGCAGCTGGTAGAGATTGTCGGGCTGCAGACGCTCCAGGCCATAGAAGGCACTCCGTATGTTCCTGATGTTGTAGGCACTCTGGCTGGCCACGTCCAGCACCTCCAACTCGTAGCTTACATTGCGGGCCGGCGCTGTCGGCGTCTGGTAGGGATTCAATGCCGGCTCCTGCCACGAAATCTTCGCTGATTGCGCCCCAAGCAGCGCACGCAGCTCCCTGGGCATTGTTGCCTCCAGGGCCAACGGCTGACGACGTCTATCGCTGGCCCAGAGCTTCAACAGCTGCTCCTCCAAGGGCCACGATGACACGCAGGAAGATTCCCTAAAAGTATTTAGGCAGTTTACACAAAGGTTAACCAAAGCTTAAGATGAAAACTAAAGCTAGATTTTAAAAGAAAGTGTTTACTTTTACTGGAGGAAATCGAATCTGATTTAGCGGGGAAAAGGCTAAATTTTGTGGAAATTTGGAGAGAAAAAACCATTGCTAAGTGCCCAAACGGTAAGAGCTAGAAGGTTTAAGTTTTCACATAACATATAGGCAAGGGCGTCGGCAGACGGGGACTTCCGAAATCCAACCTCATTTAAAAGCTGCCGACGCCCTTGCATATACATAGGCTAAGCCAGCGTTGCGAACGTTACGTTTGCTTAAACTGATACAGCTCCCGTTCAGTTCGGTGAATTTTAATGAAATTTTCTGGAAAATGCAAATCTTTGGAAGATTTTTAAGATAAAAGTCATACTGTTTAAAACAACAAATTTGGCATGCTGAAAGTTCCGTTGCGAACGTTACAAAAACTGGAAGCCGATTTCGATTTTAACATTTTGTTGCGAATTTTGCATAATAAACAAAAAATATCCAATTACAAAAAATTAAGTGGTATTTATGACCATATTAATTCAGCTTAAAAAATAAAGATAAGAAGTCTTGTTGAATAAAAATTTTAATTTTTGTCTGTTGCGAACGTTACACTTTTTAAACACACTTTTCCTTCAAATTATGAATATTTATTAGATATTCTTTCAATATGGTTTTTATTTTAAATAAAAGAAACCATTGAAATTACCCTATTTTCAAGAACTAATGAAACCAAGAGGCAAAAGGAGGAATTAATTTAATTAAATAAATTACTTTTTATATATTTTTTTATTATTTTTATTTTATATATATATAGGTATTTATCCTTTAATTTGTTTTAAATGAATTTTTATTTTATTATATTTTAATTTATGCCTTCTTTTAAATGCCCAATTAAACTTCTTAAAATTGTGTTTATACACAGAAAAAAAAATCCGGGATATTTAGCCCAAATTCAATCCGAAACGATGTCAGAAGTGGGGTAATCTCGGATTTTCTTAAACCAAGTAGAAAATACTTGATTTTTTCAATCCCGAATTCAATCCTGAAATTCTTAAATTCAGGTTAAAATTTTTTTATTAATTATGTTTTTTTACATTTTTTTTTTAAGATTTTTTTTTTAACTTTTTTTTACGTTTATTTTTAAACGTCCAAATAATTGCATTTACCTGCAGTTCAGCGTCTGGCGCTCCAGCAGCTGAAGATGCGTTCCATTAGCCAGCAGCAGATGATGTTTATCCATGGATAAATCGAATCTCTGCCAGCTGCCGTCGGGCAGGGTCAAGGGCAACTTGTTGCTGCCGTCGTAGCTCAGCTCCAGCAGCAGTTCATCCTCCGCATGGAGCTGAAGCACTTGGAGTAGCCAACGATGTGGCATCAGCACAAAGTGTGACACACTTTTCGCCTTGTACAATTGCAATCGCTGCTTGGAGTGCAGATCAAGGCGCCAAATGATTTGTCCATCGTGGTAAAAGATCCAACCATTCACGGCATCCACTTCCAGCTGCTGCAGCTCCTCTCCCAATCCGCCTTTGTCTTCCAGCTGCAGGTTTCCTCCCTCCAAATCACAGCTAAACAATTGATAGTTTCTATTATTTGCTTCTTTTGATTCGACTCCCAGGTAGAGACGTTGCTGCAACCAATCGAGGCACAGCCGACGTGGCAACCATTGACTGGAGTTCAGTTTTAAAGGCAGAATTCTAGCGGGAATTGTTTCTTCCAGCGGATGTCTGTGAAATAGAAAATTTAAATTGATAATAAATTAAATTTTCATAACATAGTTAAATTTACTACGAATTCACTTTGAATTTTCTTCAAATGTGCTTTAAACTTCGAGTAGTCCACATTAGATATTTAGTCTAATTATATTTCCTTTCTCAGTAAATAACACTTCGAATTTACTAAATAAATAATCTGATCATGAATAAACCTTCTATACAAACTTGGTTTTTCGAAACTATGTGGACTCAGCCGGAAAAAATCTGTTTTCTAAGCTAGCACTAATATAAAAGTGCAATAATCGAAAAAAAAATAAAAAAAAATATAAAAAAATAATAAAAAATAAAGGGAGTTCTCTATCAGGGATGCCACAGAAATCGCAAGCGAAATAGAATTTCGCAGAAAGCATTTCCGCACGGAAATTTCCGAGGTGCCTCAGAACTTCGAATGATTTAATTTTTTTTATCAATTTCACCAACTTTTTCGAACTAGGCTGCTAAGGGTTGACACCTTCTCAGATTCAATTACCCAAGGGTTTGTTTAGCTACTTTTTTAGGTTTTTCATGGCAGAACAAAAAGTTTTTAATTTTTCCCCTATCTAATTTATATAATTTAATTCATTTATATAATAATTGACTTTGTTTAGCTACAAAAAATTTAAAAGCAATTCTCGCGACAAAATAAAAGTTACTCGACAACTCTAGCGACTGTCTGCCATTAGTCTGGCAACCCTTCGTGACAAATATTTCACAAATTGCACAATAAGTTAAAGGCTTTTTTCGGTAAAACTTGATTTATCTTAAAAGAGCTATTTTTTGAATGCTTAATTTAAAGAAAACTGAAGTTGTTCCATATATATATTTTAAACACCTTACTTCGAATTCTGACTAGAAAACGTGGCATCGCTGCCCTGACTTCGAAAATCGAAATCGGACTAGGTGGCAGCATCGGACGCCAGCGAATTTAGCGCTAGTTTATTTCGCGTAAATTTATTCTGCGAATTGATTTAAGGCACAGCGAAATGAAATTGAGGTGAAATTCAAGCGAAAGCGATTTCTGTGGCATCCCTGTATATATCTGAAAATACTACCGATATATCGAGCTTTGGAAAAAAAAAAAACATATAAAAGGTAAAACGATGTCACTTCAAATTTATTCATAACTTTACCAAATCTAAACAGTTTTTTAGGCGGAACATCATTTTTATTAACGTTTGGCCTCTAAATTCATTCGGCCTTTAAATATTATAAACTTTAAATCATTGGAAACAAAATTAATGAAAACAAAACTAGAAACAATGTAATTGGGAAAAAAGAACGTCAGAAAATATATTTACAAAGACTAATGTCTTCATTCAGCGTAAATTTGTCAAATTTGCGTATGTTTTGATGCGGGTTTCTTATATTAATCTTTTATTCAATTAAATCCCGTTCTAATGATGCAAAAATTTCTTTAACCCATTAGGTACCCATCGAAAATTTTGATTTTTTTTCTTTTTTCCTCGATTTTTTCAAAAATATTTTTGCTAGTATTTTTTATAACTTTTTGAAAACTAGGAAAAGGGGTTAAGATCGTAATTTTTAGGATTTTCAAAAAATTATAAAAAATACTAGCAAAAATATTTTTGAAACAATTTTTGCGCAGTAACTCTTAGAATTGTTTGAAAAATTTTTCTGCATCAAAATATTTTTTGGAAATTTTTGCATTATTAGAACGGGATTGAATTGAATAAAAGATTAATATAAGAAACCCGCATCAAAACATCTTTATTATACGCAAATTTGACAAATGTATGCTGTATGAAGACATTAGTAGTTCACTGAATATGATTATCAAATTCATTCCATATTTATTCTTGGCAATTACATTTAATTTAAAAAATCATTTAATTTAATTTAATAATTTTACATGTTGTCAACAATTTTTTTTCATCAATTTCTTTTTTATGAAACTTTAAATTGGTTTCTTAGATTGAGACACAGAGAAATTCATTATAAATTCAAATTTAATGAATTTCGTTTAAATAATTATTTGCCTATACAACATTTTTATTTTTCAAACCATCCCATTTTCTTTAGACCATTTCCAACTCACCTATGGAGCTGCCCCAGAGAATCCAAGAACCACAGCTGCTGATCCCGCTCGAAGTACGTCAAATCGCTGATGGTCTCCTCCGCCTCCACCTTCGATTGGTAGATGAGTCTCGTTTCACCCGCTGGTTCCAAGGATTGCCACACAATTTTGTGTTTGCTTAGGAGAATCACGCCTCTCAATTGCTCCGGCTCTATAGACGCCTTCGTCACAATACTCGAGATGGCAGCTGGACCTTTTCCCTGTTGATTGATCATCGTCAGCTCCACTGAGTAATTTGTGAGTGGCTGCAGCTCGTCAAAGATGAAGCTGGTACGCGATGCAGACAACAGCTGACAATAATAGAGAAGAGTTCAAATTAAAATAGACAATTTAAAAAATAGATAAATGGCGCCAAAGAGACGCACAAGATCTCGAGAAAACAGCTGGCGATATCGAGCAAGCTTACAATAATAACATTTTGGAACAAACAGATATGAGCTAATACAGCGTAGCGAACGTTACATTTTCAAGCATATTTTCCTGTTTAAACCAGCGGTGGGCACGAAATCAGAATTCGGGAGCACTACCACAACATCAACAACAACATTCCTATTAGAGTCTAACTAAATTGGGAGCAGCCGCTGCTCCCGGAGCCACTGCGTGCCCACCGCTGGTTTAAACTGACACAGCTCTCGTTCGGATTGGTAAATTTTAATGAAATTTTCTGGAAAATGCAGATGTTTGGGAGTTCTTTTAATATATTTAAAGACAAATGCCTTACTATTTTGGAAATAAAAATTAAGCTTGCTGATAGCTCCGTTGCGGGCGTTTAAAAAGTGAAAGTAGATTTAAGGTTCACGTCCATTTTCACATTTTGTAGTGAATTTGGCATGATAAACAAAAAATATTGAAATAGAAAAAATTAAGTGGAATATATGACCATATCAGTCCAGTTTAAGAAATAATGTTAAGTCTCGTTAAACAAAAATTTTAATTTTTATCTGTTGCGCACGTTACAATTTTTGCGCACATTTTTAATTCAAATTTTATAATATATTAAATATGGATTCAATATGGTTTTTATCTTAAATAAAAGGAAATGAAGCAAAGTTTAAAATTTGCTAAGCGCCAAACACGCAGACAATTGTGTTTCCCCACTTTTTTGACCATTGAAAATACCCTTTTTTACAAGAATAAATAAAACCAAGACGGAAAAAGAGGAATTAATTTGAAAGGCTCTGCCCTGAACAACAAACCACCGAAAAACAATTTTGTTTATATATTTTGAAGTTCAAATATGTATCCAATTATTCCAAAAAACAACTAAATTAACAAAAATTTAGTTTTCTGACAACTTTAAATTTGGTGTACAAATTTTTGGATAAGACCATATAAAGCTCGCGGTGACAAAGACTTTTTTAAATTTATTGCTTATATATTTCATAGTTCTTGTTGTGAATTTTGTTGCAGTGCTTTCGAAATGAAGTTCGGACTTAAAACTCACCTCTTCTCGATTAGTTGAGCTATTTCTGGAGCTGCTCAGCCGGATGTGATAGCCCTTGAGGGGAGCATTGCTGAAGCGTCCTGGTCGCCAGTGAATGGCCACATGACTCTCGTCCAGCGCCAGCAGCGACTCAATGATCGGCGCTGAGATTGGAGCACCCGCCATGGGCGTTTGATATGTGGGCGTGGCTGGAGAATAGAGCACATCCTCGCTGCTCTCACCAAAGGGCAGCTCAAAACGAAACTGCCAGAAGATAAAATTGGGAAATCAGTTAAAAAGTGTAAAAAAAAATAAATGATGTGAAAAATTTCAAAAAAAAAATTACTAAGGTTACGGAAAATTGGAAACAAAATTAATGAAAACACAATTAATGGAAAATAAAAATTAGAAAACATATTTTCAAAGTCACTAAAAATTGACTGCCAAAAATTTTTTTTTTTTAATTTCATTAAAATTATCAATTTAATGTGTGTTTTTATATGATTCTTAAATTTCACTTAAATTTCATACAAATTTCGGGGGTGCCACAAAGATCGATTTCGCTTGAATTTCACTCAAATTTGTATAAAATTGAAGTGAAATTTAAGCGAAAGCGATTTCTGTGGCACACCTTTATAATTATTCTAGGCATTTTTATTCTATTTAAAAAACAATTTGATTTAATATTTAAATTTTAAATTTGGTCAAAGTCACAAAAATTGACTGCCACAAATTTATTAAATTTCATTACAATTATTAATTTAAGGTATGTTCTTATATGATTTTTAAATGCATTCCATATTTATTCTAGGCATTTTTATTCTACTTAAATTTATTTAATTTTTTTTTTAATTTTTATAATTTGTCAAAGTTTTTTCTCTCATCTATATTTTTTTTATATTTGAAAGCATTTTAAATTTTTTGCTTGAATTCAGGCACGGATAAATATTTATAATTTTAATATATCTTCAAAATAATATATACAGTTTTTCAAGAAACACTTTACACACCCTTAAAAATGTAAGATTTTGACTTTAAATAAGAAAATAATAGCTTATTATATATATTTGGAAAGGTCATTTATCTTTCGTTCGAATTATGCAAAAATTTCCTTAACCCATTGAGTACCCATGGAATATTTTGAATTTTTGCAAAAGTCTACTTTTTCAACTTTTTTCCTCGATTTTTCACAAAAAATATTTTGTTGCAAAAAAATTTTCAAAAATATTTTTGCTAGTATTTCTTAGAATTTTTTGAAAACTGCAAAAAAGGCACTTTTTGCATGAAAATTAGGAAAAATGGATAAAAATTGTAATTTTTAGGATTTTTAAAATAATTAAAAAAATACTAGCAAAAATATTTTTGAAAATTTTCTTTTGCAGTTACTCTTAGAATTGTTCCAAGAATTTTTCTGCATCAAAATATTTTTTGTGAAATTGTGAATTTATAAAAATGCAAAACTAAGAGTTTAATAAGGTGCTCTTTGTTAAGTACCGTTAGATTGTTGTGAACTAACTGTACATTCATTCTTTTCGTTTCTTCTTCCTCTTCATTTTCTCTATACATTGTATTCCGCTGCAGACAGTAGTTTTCGATTTATTGCAATTTATAAGGTGATTTTATAAATATGACAGGGACTTTATAATAAGCTTTTATTTTCTTATTTAAAGTCAAAATATAATATTTTTAAGAGTGTAAAGTGTTTCTTGACAAACTGTAAATAGAATGCAATGCTTACCCTATAGCGAGTGTAGGGTATCAACGCCTCCAGAATCTCGCACACATAATACTCATCGCAGTCATAGTCGGCCATATTATGCCAAGCAGGAGACTTGACTTCATTCTCCTCCTCCTCCTCCTCCTTTTCCTCCTCCCCCTCAACATGCTGATATTGTATGTTAAAGGGTCGACTTGCCAAATAGTTCTCTGGGACTTGCATGGCCCATTTGATGGTCAACGTGGCGGACTCACTCGACATCTCGACGAGCTGCGGCTGCGTCGTCTCCACCAGCTTCGCCATCGCCAGTCGCTGCAGGTGCCAATAGTCCCTTTGGGCCATCTCGCAGGCTCCAATGCAGGGCATATCAAACGGATAGAACTGTGGGGATGCCTAAAAAAACAGCAATAAATTACAGAATTAACAATTTTCAACTAATTCTGCAAAAACTTCTATAACAGTGGTGTCCAAAATGCAAAAAGTCTATCCCATGGCAAAGGAACTCATAACTCTGCCGTTGTCGCAGTCGAAACACACGTATCGAGAGAGAGAGAGAGAGCATGTGTACGTGTGTTCTAAAAATAGCACGCACGGCGGCTTGTGCTCTCACGATGCGTGTGCTCTCTCACGATGTCAGTCGCTGAGCTGCGTTCAATGAGGAGAGAGCGAACAGCGCTAAACTTTTATCATGCACTGCAACTGATGCTTTGCTCTCTTTACGTCGCCAACTGCAACGATGCGACAGTTCGAATCTGCTTTCATTTCATTTGTTCAGTGTAAAGCAGTAAAACGTTTCGTCCACACTCAAGCGCAATGTTTGATTGTGTGAGTTTGCAGACCACTGATCTATAACAACAACATCAAATTTGTTTGCAGGGTCATTTATTATTTGTTGTTGTTCTTGTTGATTGTTTTTGCATAGGGACATCAATTATTTATTATTATTATTATTATTATTAATTTTTAAAAAATAAACAGATAAATAACTTACGCAGGCCTCCTGGCACGGCTCGATCTCCTTCAGCGCTCGATACCATTGAGCACAGCCCTTGGTGCACTGGAAAAAAAAGAGCAGCAAAATGAAAGAGAAAAATCAAGGGACACATGAGAAAGGGAGGTAAAAAACTAAGACAGTCAGTTTATCAATGACTGGGACTGTAATTATTATCAGGGGTGCTACAGAAATCGCTTTCACTTGAATTTCACTTCAATTTCATTTCGCTGTGACACAAATCAAATCGCAGAATAATTTTACGCGGTTTAAGCTAGCGGTAAAACCGCTGCCACCTAGTCCGATTTAGATTTTCGAAGTCAGGGTCAGCGATGCCACATTTTCTAGTCAGAATTCGAAGTAAGGTATTTAAAATATATATATGAAACCACTTCAGTTTTCTTTAAATTAAGCATTAAAAAAATAGCTCTTTTGAGGTAAATCAAGTTTTACCGAAAAAAAACCTTTAACTTATTGTGCAATTTGTGAAAACATTTGTCACAAAGAGTTGCCAGACTAATGGCAGACAATTGCTAGAGCTGTCGAGTAATTTTTATTTTCTCGCGCCAATAAGTTTTAAATTTTTTTCAGCTAAATAAAATCAATTATTATATAAATAAATTAAATTATATAAATTAAATAAGAAAAAATTTAAAAACTTATGGTTCTGCAATGATAAAATTAAAAAGGTTGCTAAACAAACCCTAGGGTAATTTAATCTGAGAAGGTGTCAACCCTTAGCAGCCTAGCTCGAAAAGGTTAGTGAAATTGCTAAAAAACATTAAATCATTCGAAGTTCTGTGGCACCTCGGAAATTTCCGTGTGGAATTGCTTTCTGCGGAGTTCTATTTCGCTAGCGATTTCTGTGGCATTCCCTGTATAAGTTTTATCAAAAAAGTTATGAAATACATAATGATTCATTTTAATGGATTTACTCCCAAAATAAGAATTAATTTTGAGCAATACTTTACAAATTAATAAACAAATAAAACTTAAAAAATAATCAATATTTTACGAGTTATATTTTTTGCTCGAAATAAAACTCAAGTTGTAATGCAAATCTATAAAGCTTTAAAATTTAAAATAATGGTGAAAAGGCATAAATGAGCCTTAAAGATAAATATTGATATTTTTCTCGCTTTTTGAATTACAATTACAATTAAAAGCTACAGTTACCAATTAATAATAAAATTTAAATGTAGAATCATTTTAATACTTTATAAACAAACCCACACTTTATATATAGAATTTATTTTAATGCTTTCAGCTTTTTGAAATTTGCATTAAAAATTAAAATTTAAACAATATTTTTAGTAATTTATTTTAAATAATTATAGTCAAACAGTTAAGACTCTAGATTTTCACTACACACTCTCCGTCACTTTAAACTCAAAACTATTTTGTTAAGTTGAGTTGATAAATCAAAATATTCTTCGTTTATTCACAAACAACATTTGTTTATATATTTTTGCTACTAAAATTGTCGTGTATTTTATTAAAGGTAAATGAATTTCAACTAATTTTGAACTTAAACTAATGCATTTGCAGTTTTTGGAATGGATTGGTGTCAATTGAAAACTAACTGGAAAATTCGAGGAATTGGTGGAAAAACTCAAAAGCGTTTGCAATTGTTAGTCGATGGATTCTGCAGCTGTTTGGAAATGGAATACGATTGGGCCAGGTTAATGCACTTTGAGTTCGTTTGCAACTGAATGTGGCATAAAGAATTCTCAGTTCTCAGTAACTCAATAACATCAAAAAAAGGCAAACACATTGTTATCCTTGTGGTTAATGCGATTTCCAGGCAAAAAGAAAAAAGAAAAAAAAATACTGGAGACCAAATATATATTTGTGACTTTTTAACAAGTGGTTGATACCCTGACCGAGTCTTTAATAAATTCTTTCTGCAAATCTGACGAGTTCTGGGAACTTTTCTGCCACTTGTTTTGTATTTTTTGGGTCAGGGACAAGTTGTCTGGCAAAGTTGAAAGCCGGCTCTCAAATTACGTGACACTTGACACCATTGCGAGCAGTGGGAAAAGGCAGTGGAAAAGGGAGTGAAATGGAGAGGGGAATGACTTAAACTTACCCGTGTTTTATAGCACTTGTCGCTGTTGTCGGCTTTTTCACACTTGATGCCGAAGTCGTCGAGAAACAGATCCTCCTGGAAAATAAAGTCGAATGACAAAATCAATTAGCACAAAAAGCCTTTCAATTTGCAACGGAAATAGTCACACCCCTTTTTGCCCCTCGAACCCTTTTGTTCCCCACCACAGACTACGCCTGTGGGAAATGTAGGGGACAGTGGGTAAAAGGCTTATTTAGCTTATATATATATTTAATTAATATATTTTACTTAATTTTAATTAAAGGCAACTTGGTAATTTGATTTCATTTTACAACTAAAATACATTTGGGCTAATCCGAAAATTTTAAGTTGTGAAAAATCTAAAGGTTTTTTAATAATTGCTTTTTGGAATAATAGAATACATAAGTATTCCAAATACAAATACAAAATGGTTTTACGGTGGTTGGGTTCATGTCCGGAACTAACCATTTAATTTCCATTTTTGCCTCTTGCTTTCATTAATTCCTGTAAAAAATAGGGTATTTTTAATGGTCAAAAAAGTGGGGAAACACAATTGTCTGAGTGTTTAGCGCTTAGCTCATCTTAAATTTTGTTTTATTTTCTCTTATTCAAGATAAAACCATACACAGAAAAAAAAGATCCGGGATATTTAGCCCGAATTTAATCCGAAACGATGTCAGAAGTGGGGTAATCTCGGATTTTCTTAAACCAAGTATGAAATACTTGATTTTTTCAATCCCGAATTCAATCCTGAAATTCAGGCTAAAAAATTTTTTGAATTATAATGTTTTTCGTTGCATTTAAACTTTTTTTTAAAAATTTTTTTTAAGGTTTTTTTTTTTAGATTTTTTTTTAAACGTTTTTTAACGTTTTTTTAACATTTTTTTTTTAATAGATATTTTTTTTAACCATTTTTTTATTTTAACCTTTTTTTTTTTTTTAATTGACGGGGGGAATCGAACCCAGATTTTTATCAAACTGGAGTCGGCGACTCTAACCATTGAGCCACCGGAACGGTTGAAATGAGAGAGGCCGAAAGAGAATTTTCCTCTCGCGCTCAGCAAATGTGTATTTTCCCATTTTAATTCCGATACAGGCTTGATTGTTCAGCTTAATCCTGAATACATACTTAAAAAATGCGAGCTTAAATTAAGTATTTTATACTTGATTTTAGAATGGCATTTTTTTTTTTATATTTTTTGTTTAACATGCTTCGACTTCAATTCAACTTCAATCGACTTTAATTTTTTGTAGCGCCCGCAACGGAACTTTCAGCAAGCTTCATTTTTTTCTCAAAAATGGTAAAACTTTTATTTTTAAATAGTTTTAATGTACTCCCAAAGAACTGCATTTTACAGAAAATGCCGTTAAAAGTCACCGATGCGAACGGGAGCTGTATCAGTCTAAACATGAAAATATGCGAGCAAATGTAACGTGCGCAAAGCTGGATTAGCCCATTTATTTAAATAGATAGTAAATATTAAAAGCTTAAAATTTAGGGTATTCACAAAATTATGCACCTCAAATATGGTTTTGTTTTTAATTCACTATAAAACTTGGCAAAACAATGAAGTTTAATTTTTTTCTAATTTTAACATAACTTTTTTGAGATAAGAAAAACACTTTTCATCGAGAGAAATATTTTTTTTAAATTATTTTGTGCAATATTTAAATGATTTCATTATTATTTATATTATAATTATATTATTATATTATTATTATATAATTATTATTATATTCATATTATTTAATCGATTCATTAGTTTTCCTACTTTCAAAGTTCTCAATTAATTTAAAGCAAAAACCAGCCACTTTTCCCACTGTGCAATGTCAACGACTCACTTTACAACTATCTATCAATTATCATGAAGACAATCGACTTAGAGTTGAACTTAAAGGGAGAGCTTAGAATTAATTAACATAATACGCTTTGCATTTTCAACAACATTTCCGAGAATATTCACATTCACATTCACATTCGCATTCACATTTACATTCACAATTTTGTATGCATAATTCAATTGACCAAATCCCAAATAGAAGTCACGTCACAAATGTAAAACTTGTTTTCAAATTCAGCACGTGAGTTTTGGATATCCAAGAGATCTTCGCAGATCTTTAAACATATTCCATGAATAATATTAAACAATTTCAATATATGCGAATCTGCATAAAAATCGAGCAGAAATAAAATGAAGGCCAACAGCCTTAAAAATTGATAGAAGTAAACAACATTGAAGAGAAGTTGCAGAAGAGCTGAAGAGAAGTTAACCTAGTTTGGCAAATGTTCGATAATGAGATAAAAATATAATTTTAGAATAAAAACAAATAATGAAATTCGTAACTTCTTTAGTTGTATACCCGTTACTTAGAAAATAAGTAAAAGGGTATATTGTATTCGTTGCAATGTATGTAACAGCGAGAAGGAAGCATCTCCGACCCTATAAAGTATATATATTCTTGATCAGCATCAACAGCCGAGTCGATATAGCCATGTCCATAGATAAGAGCTACAGCAACCAAATTTGTCACACTGACTTCTATGAACCCCAAGCAAATCAAGTTTGTTTAAAATTTTTGACACATCTCTTTCCGCCGCCGCAAATCGCAAAAAGCCACCACACGCACGGTTTTTAAGATATTAAATTAAATCGTAACAAGATCGGACAAATAGAACGCTAGTAATGGCTGAAATAAGTTTTTAAGCAATGAACGTGCCTAAAAGTATGCACTACAAAATATTTTATATTTATTTAAAAAATTAATGGGTATCCTATAGCGCTTTCCGCTTGTTTTACTTAGAAATCATCTTCAAAATAATATTAATTTGCTATTTTTATTAATAAATTTGAACAGTAACATTTATTTTTAGTTTTAAACTAGACTACTATTATTAGCTATCATCCTACTTAATCGCAGTAAGATCGGCCAATTAGAACGATAGTAATGGCTGAATTAAGTTTTTAAGCAATGTAACTGCCTAAAAGTATGCATCCATTTTTTTTTTAATTTTTTTTTAATTTAACGGGTATCCTATGCTCGGGCATTCGACTTTAACCTTTCCCACTTGTTTTAAATTATAATTAATGTAAAAGTTAAAACAAATTGTGAACAAAAAATAAATTTAAAAGTGAAATTTTACAGAATTGTATGTTCATTGTATGTTATTGTAGACTAAAGCTAAGCTAAAAAGTTAATTTCTAATTACTTTGCGGCAAGGTCTGTGGCTGGGTTGCCACCAGTGCCAGGCAGGGTTGCCTTCTGGTCTCTGTTATGTTTTCCCTTTCGCTTATTTTCCAGCTCAACGCCTGTAACTTTCACTACATTCAGTTGTTCATTCGGTTGATTCATTCACTTATTCAGTCAGTCAGTCACACACACACTCACACACACACACACACTCACACACTCACACACACACAGAGTGTATTTTTCTTTACTTTTCAGTCGGTTTTTTTTTCGCACACGCGTCAATTTAATTTAGAATTCTACGTAATATTTTATTAATTTAGCTTGATTGGCTTTTTCACAAGCACAGAACATGGCTCTGCTTTTTCTCTGAGTGCATGTGTGTGTGTGTGTGAGGGGGCAGAGGCGTCTCCAAGGGGGGACAGAGGGGCAAACTGTCTGCTAATTGGCGTTGGGGGTTTTTTCATGTCGTCATTGCGCGTCTTTTGTTGTACAATTTCTATTACATTAACACACACACACACACACACACATATATATATAGTGAGATACATATGTATATGTATATAAAAATGTGTGTGTTATTGACACCATTTGTTGTTGCATTTGCCACACGAAAAGCCAAATAAATTGGCTTCAACATTTTGCAAAGAACAACATCAAGTTGAATAATTCTTTTTGATGCCCTTACAGAGAGTACTCCAACTTTCTTAATAATTGTGTAATTTACATATTTCATTTCGGAAAAAAGAAAATTTCAGCTTTTGTAGTTTCTATTCATTTTTATTATAAGCCACAAAAATGATTGATTTATGCATTTTTTTTAATTAAAAAAATCCATGACTAGAAAATATATACAAAAAATTAATGATTATGATTAAATTTGAGCGAAAAAAAATTAAACTCACAAATAATCATTATTTAAAAAAAATTTAAAAAAAATAGAACTCAAAAATAATTATTCAGGGATGCCACAGAAATCGCTTTCGCTTGAATTTCACCTCAATTTCATTTCGCTGTGCTACAGATCAATTCGCAGAATAATTTTACGAGAAATAAACTAGCGCTAAATCCGGTGGCGTCCGATGCTGCCACCTAGTCCGATTTAGATTTTCGAAGTCAGGGCAGCGATGCCACATTTTCTAGTCAGAATTCGAAGTAAGGTATTTAAAATATATATATGGAACCACTTTTGTTTTCTTTAAATTAAGCATTCAAAAAAAAAATAGCTCTTTTAAGGTAAATCAAGTTTTACTGAAAAAAACCTTTAACTTATTGTTCAATTTGTGAAAACATTTGTCACGAAGAGTTGCCAGACTAATGGCAGACAGTCGCTAGAGCTGTCGAGTAACTTTTATTTGGTGCTAGACAAAGTAAATTATTATATAAATTAATTAAATTATATAAATTAAACAGGGATAAATGAAAAACTTTTCGTTCTGCAATGAAAAACCTAAAAAAGTAGCTAAACAAACCCTTGGGTAATTTAATCTGAGAAGGTGTCAACCCTTAGCAGCCTAATTCGAAAAGGTTGGTGAAAAATGCTAAAAAATTAAATCTCTCGAGGTACCGTGCAAAAAGGCTTTCTGCGGAATTCTATTTCGCTTGCGATTTCTGTTGCACGCCTGATAATCTTTTTAAAAAGTTATTTTTACTTTCAGTGAAGAAATAAAAATCATAAATAATGATTATTTGTGAGTTTTATTTTTTTTTTTCGATCGAAAATGTGGTGAAATTATTTTTTAGCTTTTGCCGCCACAATTTTTTTTCAAGAATCAAGGAGGCAAAAATTTCTTCGTATATGTATTATAGACGACACTATATCCAAATCCAGTAGTAAAAACATGACTAATTTGGGGTGGAAAAACGGCTGATTTAAGTTAGCGCCCAGATATTTATTTCATCGATATTATTGTTATTTTTTTGTCAAAAATATATCGATATTTTTAAAAAAAATTTCAACTTATCCCTTTTTTAAATGGCCACATGATAAAGAGCATCAGATCACCGACTTGTTGAAACTAAGTTTATTTTTCTTTTCTTATTTCTGGATGTATTCAGCGTGATCTGGCTTGTGGATTGTGCTTCTTCTTCTTGTTGTTCTTGTTGTTCTTGTTCTCCGATATATAGTGCAATTGAATGCAACTGCAACTCGGCCAATTAGAGCAACGAAGCGACAAGCAACAATTGTAAGTACGTAGTATATTAGGCACAGTCCGGAATCCGTATAAAGAGATACATTTTCTCCACCTCCAGCTTCACCTTCATCTCTACTCTACTCTACTCTACTCTAATCCCTCCCCCTCCTCCTCCTCCTGCAATTCATCCTCCTCCATCTCCATTACAATCTCAGTTCCAATCCCTGCAGCATTTACAGCAATTAGGCAGCCTGACGACTGACTTTGCCTGATTAGTTTTAATTGAGATGGAGATGGGATTGAAAATGGCACTGAGAGTGGATTTTGGAACTGGGATTAAAACACACACCCTTGAAACTTGATACTACAGATACATATAGAACACGTTGTGTGTTGAGTAAGCAGCAAGTAATTAAATCAAATTTCATTTGTGTGCTCGAAACATTCTCTATCCAGAAATCGCAAATTAAAGTTGGGATTTTAAAGCAATAGATCTTAAATATGCTGTTATTGATTGGGGTATTTTTGGAATAAATATTTCAAATAAATAAATTTAATTTTATAAATACTTTGCAATTTTTCAAGTTCTAATAAAAAATAAGAGCTAAAATTAATTAGTCTTAAAAATTAAAACAAGTAAATAAAGTTATTAAAAATATTTTTAACATGTCTTTATTTTAGCTCTTATTATTAATTAGAATTCAAAATTTCACAAAGTATTTATAAAACTTAAATTTTCTTTGTAAATAAATTATAAAATAATTTTTAGCTCCAATATTTTTTTTTCATCTTTTTTTTTAAATTCTGGTATTTGTTAAAAAAAAACTCAAAAAATACCGAAAATACTTAAATACACAATTTGGTATTTTTTGTTTTTCTTTGTTCGATTTTTAATTTATTATAAATTAATTTGCAAAAAATGTAGTTTTCAAATTATTGAATATAAAATGAAAAAAATACTAAAAACATACTATTTAGTATATTTTGCTGTTATATGTATTTACATTAAATTTATATTTATAGTTTGTAGCATTGGTTTAATAAATTGATTTAAAAATACAAAATCCAAAAAATAACGAATATACTTAAATACCCTATTTGATATTTTTCGCTCATATTTTCAATTTTTAGCATGTAAGTTTTACAAATTTAGTTTTCAGTTATTGAATATAAAAACCAAATAATACCGAAAATACTTAAGTACACCATTTGGTTATTTTTTGCTGATATTTGTGTGTGCATAAAATTTCTATTTTCAATTTTTATCAACAATTTTAAAATAAAAATTGAAATTTCATTGAAAATAAACAAGTTTTGATAATTTTTCAGTATGAAATCCAAGAAGCTAACCTTTTTTTACTCTTCTTCTTCTAGAATACAATCAACATTCAGTTAGGTATTAAAAATATGGTTACAATATACAATTAAGTTCGCTCACTGTCATATTGCGAGGATTCTAATATAAGCCCATCCCTTTCTGGCTTATGCCCATTCATGTGTCTATCGATAACGTGCTTAGGCCATAGAACAAAGCGAGTGAGTGGGAGAGAGACAGGGAGAGAGTGGGAGTGTGTGTGAACAATAGATTGCTGATTGCTATGAAATTGCATGCATTGGCGCCATCTATTGTCCAGTAGTTGCATGCAATTCGGAATGTTGTTGAAACAAAAGCACCTAACAAAATGCTCTAAGTAACAATAACAAATAACAACTAATCGGGGCAAACAAAAAAAAAGGAAAATATAAAAAATTGTTTTCTTCAATTATGAAAAAAAACACGCGTACAGCAGCTGTGGCCAGAGTTAAGTGAGAAACTAATTAAAACCAACAGCGACAATAATCTATTATGAACACACTTGTATAGAAATAAATAGTTACAGTAAGTCGGGTAATTGTTTTGACAAAATAAAAATAAAAAATTTTAATTATTATTTAAATTTTTGGATACTTATTTGTATACTTTTAAATGAATATAAAATAAAGTACAGTTAGTCAAGTAATTTTTTGACAAAATAAAAAATAAAACAAAAATTTAAATTATTATTTAAGTTTTTTTTATTTTAAATCAAAAAATAAAACATATTTGTATACTTTTAAATGAATATAAAATAAAGTACAGTTAGTCAAGTAATTTTTTGACAAAATAAAAATAATACAAAAAAAAATTTAAATTATTTCATTTTTTTTTAACTTTGATTCAAAAATTTAAAAGTATTTTGTATACTTTTTAATAAAAATGAAATATTTTTTATTATAATTTTTATTTTAACAGTTTGGTTTTAAATAAAGAGAATTATTTTTACAGTTATATTTATGGTTACAGTTAGTCAAGCATTTTTTTGACAATACTAAAAATTTAAAAAAAAAATTAATTATTATTTTATTTTTTAGTTTGATCCAATAAGTAAGAAATGTTTGTAAACTTTTTAATAAAAATAAAAAAAATTGTATAATTTTTATTTTAATATTTATGTCTTTTTTGGCAAAATAAAAAAATAAATACAAATATAAATTATTATTTAATTCTTTTGAATTTTGATCCAAAAAATAAACTTATTGTTTTTATAATATTTATTTAATAGTTTCGTTTTCAATTTCAAGTGCTCAAATTAATTTTAATAATATACATTAAAAATAAAATAGTATATTTAAAAATTCCTGCACTCATCCATAACAACTTCGTTCAGTTTCAATTTAATGGAATTCCCGGTCAAAAGAGTTGCATGACTAACTGTATAAACGCATTTGGGCGCGTGCAATTAATAAATAACTATGTATATAAAAAGTTTAATCAAGTAAATAAGTTGAAATAAATAAAATCCCACACACTTGCAAATTGCAATAAAGCGAAGGTAACCCAAATATTAAATATCCCAGTTACAGCAACAGATACAAAGATACAAAGATACAAATTGCATAGAATGCGAGAGTCGTTGCTCTGTTGATGCTCTAGATTCAGATTCAGATTGAAATTGAAATTCAGCATCAGATTAAAGTGTTTGCTTGACATGACAACAACAACAACAACAACAACAGCAACAACAACAACGGGGCTATAATCACAAACTTGACAATAGACATTACACTGATTGCTTAATTGACGGTTTCTCATTTCTATGGGAGCTACAAAAACCGTTCATTTGACTAACTGCCACTCGGTTATCCCTTATTCCCCTCTGTTCTCCCCTGTCGACTCTCAATTTCTCTTCAAAATACTGTTTTCCAAGCTTTTTCCAATGATAAAACATATCTGAATAAAAATCGGTTAAACCAAACTAAACACAGAAAAGAACTACTTAAAATAATGTTTTGAGCTTTAATTCTTAGCAATGCGTCAACAAAGCTTAAAAATCAATCAGAATTTGCAATTGTAACTTGAAATGAATCAAGAAATAATATAGCAGGGATGCCACAGAAATCGCAAGTGATTTAGAATTCCGCAAAAAGCATTTCAGCACGGAAATTTCCGAGGTGCAACAGAACATCGAGAGATTTAATTTTTTTAGCATTTTCACCAACCTTTTGGAACTAAGCTGCTAAGGGTTGACACCTTCTCAGATTAAATTACCCAAGGGTTTGTTTAGCAACTTTTTTCGTTTTTTCATTGCAGATTTACCTCAAAAAAACTATTTTTTAATGCTTAATTTAGAGAAAACAGAAGTGGTTCCATATATATATTTTAAATACCTTACTTCGAATTCTGACTAAAAAATGTGGCATCGCTGCCACTGACTTCGAAAATCTAAATCGGACTAGGTGGCAGCATCGGACGCCAGCGGATTAAGCGCTAGTTTATTTCGCGTAAAATTATTCTGCGAATTGATCTGTGGCACAGCGAAATGAAATTGAGGTGAAATTCAAACGAAAGCGATTTCTGTGGCATCCCTGTATAACTCTCTGTCTTGAATTATACACTCACTGATTATTGTGAAGACCAAACGGTAAGAGCTAGAAGAATGTGAGATTTCTTATACAACTGAGCTGAGATAAATTCATTGTCTAACAAGACGGGCCAAAATCGGATTCAAAGTTTACACTTCAAGTGATTTACTAAGCATGAAAAACTTTTTTGAGCTATCCCAACCAAACTCCCGAATTGTGTATATTTAACTCTATATTACATTCTTACCAAATTCGGTCAAAATCTGGTTACTATATCATATACCTGTATATCATAGACACAATTGGATTAACTTAAATCATTGTCGTCTTTTGAGATTTATTAACTAAGCTCACAAACAGCGTATTTCTCGCCAAATCTGGGCTTATCCTGCTAAAATGATCTATTTTTCCGCCAAATCAGGAATTTTTCCCGATAAAACTAGCTTTTTCTCGCCGAATCTGGCTTTTTCACGACAAATCAGACTTCTTCTACGATTAATCTAGCTTTTTCCCGCCGAATCTAGACTTTTCTCGGCAAATCCGACTTTATCACGACAAATCAGACATTTTATCAGATAAATCTAGCTTTTTCCCGCCGAATCTGACTCATTTCACGATAAATCTAGCTTTTTTCCGCCTAATCTAGCCTTTTCACGACAAATCAGACTTATACTCCGATAAATCTAGCTTTTTCCCGCAGAATCTGACTCTTTTTCACGATAAATCTAGCTTTTTCACGCCAAATACGACATTTTCACGACAAATGTGTTTTTTTCACCCAAATTTCAATTGCAGGGAAAAATTCAAGGCACTGGGCAGCAGGAATTTACTTTTCTGCTTTTTTACAGTGAATGTCATTGTATTGTATATAAATATGCACAGTTTAAGGCCAATTAGCTAGATAACTTACCTCCACAATGCAGCGCTGCACACAATCGCGAGTGACGCGCTCCAGGACGATGCGTTCATCGATGGCCACGTCCATGTCCTCCTCAGCTCGATGCTGATGATGGAGTTGCAGTTGTTCAGGCTGTTGTTGCTGTTGCTGTTGCTGTTGTGGATGTTTGGGGGGAGTATGGATGTTAGATGGCGATCTTGCCACACTGCTGATGGCAATGCCCTCGGCAACGGCACCGACGTGTTTATTCCACACGGCGACCTTCTCGACCACATCGCTGTCCAGCGTGGGACGCATATTTGCCTGGAACTAGTTCAAATGAACGTAACATTTAAATAAAGGAAAGAATTTCAATTTTCAGTCATTAATGAAGTGAATGAAGGAATGTGTTAGTTTCAAATCATCGGTTTCTATAATTGAATTCATTTTTATTTTGGTTTATAATATTTTTGACATTTAAGTATGCTTTTTACTTAAATCAGAGCTCTGAACAAAAATCTATTTGTAATAAATATTTAAAAAGGCTTTAAAAGCCTTTCATTTTAATCCGATTTAATTTAAAAACTTTTTGTAAAATATTAAATTAAATAAAATAAAAGAAAAATAAACCAGATTTTGAATTTAAAGTTGTAATCCTATTTGAGTTAGTTTAACTATAAACTTTAAAAATATTTGATTTTAAGATGAAATAAAATTTTAACACAAATATTGATTTTCCATTTTCATTTAAAAAAAATTAGAAATAAGTGTTAGGTTATTATTCTTATAGCAAATTTAAATTTATAACCCTTTGTAAAATAAAAAATTAAATAAATTAAATATTTAAAAAATAATAATAAACCAAATATGTCATTTTAAGTATTTATCGTATTTGCTTTAAAAATTTTTGATTTTTAGATAAAATGAAAAATGTAACATAATTTTTATTTTTTATTTGACAAAAATTAAAAATATGCTTTAAGTAATTACTTGTATATAAAATTAAATTTTAGAACCTTTTATAAAATACTAAATTAAATAAAATAAAAAAAATAAACCAAATATTGAATTTTAAGTTTTAATCCTATTTACTTTAGCTTAACTATAAACTTAAAACATTTTGAATTTTTAGATGAAATCAATATTTAGAAGAAAAATTTAACTAATTTATAATATTTTTTATTTAGATCAAAATATAAAACCTATTTACAAATAAAATTTTTTTTTTATATATGAATAAAATGATTAAAAAACTAAGCATTAACTCTAATTTTAAATTTTTGTTTGACAATTAAATTCAACTTAATAATTTTTAGCAAAAAATAAAATTAAATATAATAAAAAAAAAAAAACAAAGATGCAATTTTAAGTATTAATCGTGTTTGCTTTAGCTGAACTATAAGATTTAAAAATATCAGGGATTAAAACCCTAACCGAAACCGTAACCTTTAACCGGTAAAAACCGATTGAAATTTGAAACCGTAACTGTAACCGTAACCGAAAAAAAAAAATTTAGTATAACCTAAACCTTTAAACCGAAACTCTGTAAACGAAATAACCGTTTAGTAACCGTTTCATTTATAAAGGTTCATTTCGGTTTTCCATACATGCAAAAAAAAAAACCAATAAAAGCAAGTTGCAAAAATTATCTGCATGTTATTGTCTTCTGCATGTACACACCAGAGAGCTGCAAAATTAACTATTTTTCTTGATTTCCTCATAAGCACAAATCTTATTCAACTCCACTCACTGTTCGAAACACAGCGTTGAGTAAAAACCAACTCATGCTGATGAACACATCACTCGTGTTCATACTCAGCCTTCTGAGCATTTGAATGTTGGCTCGTGTTTAATCACTCAACGAAACGAAGAGTTGAATAAAATCAGCTTATGCTGACGAACGCATCACTCGTGTACATGCACAGCGATTTCTTAGGAATATGCGGCCGAGCTTCGAGCTTCTGCTGTGTGTAGTACACACATGCATATGAACATAGACGTACATACATACATATGCTCTCGCGCCGCGTCAAATGTTCTCAAAGGCAAATGAGCAAAATTTGCTACAAAAACAATACAAGCGTGCCCAGTTCATCCCATATGTGTACAAACATACATACATATGCATGCAAAGAGTAACGAAATTTCAATTGTCTCCTCCTTTTTTCGTGGTAACGATCGGCGCTTCTGTGCGTTTTGTCGAGTGCAAGTGCGAGTGAGACAGCAACAGTCGAAATTTACAGGCACACATTCTTATGCGGACACAAATATGCGACTGTAGAAATACCCATTATATTTATTTATATTTATATACATACGTATGTATGTAAAATAACTGCATTTACATAAAATTATTTATGTTAATAATACATAACAGCTCGTTATTTATGTACATATGTTAATGCTTATGTAATGAGCTAATAATTTGTTATAATATATTCGCAAATATACATATTCGGGCATAGGGTATTTTGTAGTCGCCTCTCGACTCGAATGTTCTTTCATTATTTCGCATTCATTTCTGTTTTCGTCGAACTGGCAAACGAAAGAGCGCGCATCTATGTACATACATACATGTGTATTTATGTACCATGCATTTTTCAAAGATATGTATGTAGATGCGCGCTCTTTCTAGGCGAGCAGGCGAGACAAATTATGACTAAGATCATTCGAGTCGAGAGGCGACTACAAAATACCCTATGCCCAAATATGTATATTTGCGAATATATTATAACAAATTATTAGCTCATTACATAAGCATTAACATATGTACATAAATAACGAGCTGTTATGTATTATTGTAAATGCACATATTTTACATTAATATGTAAGTAAGTAGAAATACATATAATGGGTATTTCTGCAGTCGCATATGTGTGTCGGCATATGACATAAGATTTGGACTGTTTGCTGTCTCACTCGCACTTGCACACTCTGCGCAAGAATCGCCGATCGTCACCACGAAAAAAAGGAGAAGACAATTGAAATTTTCTTTACTCTTTGCATGCATAAATGTATGTATGTATGTATGTATGTATGTATGTATGTATGTATGTATGTATGTATATACCCAAAGTATAAACATACAATACGGCGAGTAATTGTTTTGACAAGGAAATAAAATTATTGCATATATTTGTATACCCCGTGAATATGTGCAACAAGGCTATTATGGGTTTGCAGAAAGAGACATGGCAGACCCCATAAAGTATTTTTTATACTAAAAAATGGATAACAAGATTATGTGCATGAAATAGTGAGAAAGTAATGCGCTTTTAGAATTATTGAAAAAAAATTTTTTTTTTTTTTGGGAACCGAAACTGTACCGGTATTTCGAAACCGAAACATACAAAAACCGGTTCACCGTTACGAAACCTTTATTCCAAGATTTACCGTAACCGATAACCGAAAACCTAAATGCGAACATAACCGAAACCGTAACTGAAACCGATATTCGTTTCGGTTTTAATCCCTGAAAAATATATATGATTTTAAGATAAAATAAAAATGTAACATAAATTCTAAAATTTCAATTTTAATTTTACAAATATTACAAATAAAAGTAAAATTTTTTTATTATATTTTTTAATTATTAGGAAATATGGAACTTGAATAAACAATTATTTTTTTAAATATTATTTTTAATCAGTTAACAATTTACCTGAAATGGTGGCAGGGCAGGCAGCAGAAGATGTGGAGGAGGCGTCTCACTTGTTGCTGTCGTTGTTGTTGTTGCTGTGTAGTTGTTAAGTGTCTCGGCGTGCGAGCGACAACAGACATCACAGCAGAGCGAGAGCAGCAGCAGCAGCAGCAAATTCACAATCAATATGGTCGAAATGCCGCCGTGAACCGACAAGCTTCCCCTTCCCCTTGCCTTGTCGCCCTCGCCACTCCAATTGACATGATGGCCCAGTTGTTGGCCAAGTTGTTGGCCCAAATGCGAGAGTTGTTGTCGCCAGCCCACAAGATGCGTTGTCTCCCTCTGAATGCGATTGGAAGCGCAGGATTGTGAATGGGAACGCGAATGGGAGCGGGAATGGGAGCGGGAACGGGAACGAGATCGTGAGTGAGGTTTCGAACCACAGCCGGGTTTCGAACCCGCGCTGCAATTCATATGCGTTGTCGTCATTTTTGTATTGACATTTACGGCAATTTTCACATTAAAACTGAAGCTTAAACGTTTCGGTTGTTCTTGTTGTTGTTGTTGCGGTTGTTGTTGTTGTTTCTGTTGTTGTTGTTCTTGCTGTTGTTGCTCTGTTTGTTGTTGTTGCTGTGCTGCATTTTCTCGCCAAAACATAGTCAACCAATTTCACGGCGTCAATTCAAATTCTCATCGAAGCGCACACAATAAAAAAAAAAAAAAGAAATTAAGTCGAGTTGCTCGACTTTTAGTTGCCCAGTAGCCGTATTTTCACAGCTGTGCGATTGCATCACCATAAATAAAATAACAGCTAAGGGGAAAAAAACGGAAACAAAAATCAGCACAAAATGTCAAATTCACAAAAATAATTTTTAAAAATTGGAAAATAAATATATGCAGTCTAGACATTATTTCAAATTTTTTGATATTTTTCATTTGGATGCATTTACTAGACGAAATGTCTAAAATTAAAATTTAAACTACGAATTTTTGTGCCTAAATCAGCGACTTAAGCCGTAACCATAACCGTAACCGTTAACCGGTATTAACCGATTGAAATTGGCAACCGTAACTGAAACCGTAACCGAAACCAAACTATTTTATTGCATCAAAATTCAAAAACTGAAATTAATACAACCGAAATAACCGTTTGGTAACCGATTCACGCATAACGGTTAATTTCGGCTCGTTCAAGCATAAAATTTGATTATGTCATTAAAGTGTAGTCGTAACTCTCAAACGTAAATGTTATTTTTATTTCACATTTCACTCATCTCAATAAAAAGATCTTAATTTTTTAAATTTTTGAATATTTGTTTTCAAATTTACATATCTTTAAACTAGTCGGTGGTGCTACAGTCGAGCGGTACTCGACTGTCGGAGACCCCGTACTTATCATAAAGATATCTCAAACAACAAAAAAGATTTTCATACTAAGACTTAATTTGGACTGATCGTTCCTATGGCAGCTATATGATATAGTAATCCGATTTCAATCAAATTTGGTCAGTATGTATGGGACCATCTTTTATGCATATTCTGTCAGTTTGGTTGAAATATCTCATACAGCAAAAAAGTTTTCCATACTAAGACTTGATTTTCAACTGAATGTTCCTATGGGAGCTATATGATATAGTGGTCCGATCCAAAATCTAAAACAAACTCGATCTGCTCTTAATATAGATGAACCTACATACCAAGTTTGGAGACTCTAGCTCTTATAGTCTCTGAGATCTAGGCGCTCTTACAGACGGACAGACGGACGGACGGACAGACAGACAGACAGACAGACGGACAGACGGACATGGCTATATCAACTCGGCTGTTGATGGTGATTAAGAATATATATACTTTATGGGACATTTTTTTTTGTGACAAAGTTAATAGACCCCTTTACTTTTTTAAAGTACGGGGTCTAAAAATTTTAAATTTGCTTAGTAAATCGACTTCATACACGTATTTCGAAACCGAAACATACAAAAAGCCGGTAACCGTTACGCAACCGATAAATACTTTGCGTAACCGATAACCGAAAACCTAGCTTCGAATATAACCGGAACCGTAACTGTAACCGATATTTGTTTTGGTTTGATACTGGTTTTCATTCAAAACTACAATAAATATTCTTTTCAGTGCTAAAGGTATTTTTATTTCCACTACAAAGTTAAAAAACTTTTTTTAGTATGTCTATATTTTATGTTAAAATTTTAATAACTTTTCGTTTGCTTCCTACGCTATAAAAATATTATTTAAAAAATAAAAAGTTCCTCACTGATTTAGAAATTTGATCGCTTAAGATTCCTGTCAAAGTTTCTAGCACTATTTAAAAATTTTGAATGTATTAATTGTGTCACAAACTCATAAGCCTCTGTATCTTTTGGATACTGGGCTTACAAAATATATAAATAAAAGTAAGAAATTAAAAGCAGCTCGCGACCTACGACTCGGCAATGTGTCTGGAAATCGAAGGGAGAAGGCGTGGAGTGAAAAAGGGGGAAGAGAGGGGAGAAAGGGGGAGAAAGGGGGCGAACTGTGTATTGTTGTCTCGAGGCTGGTTTCTAATTTGTTGTCATTCGATTTTGTTGTTGAAGACGCTACGCTTGACTTTTGCATTTACATTTTAGCGCACAAAACACAAAAAAAAGTAAAATAAAAACAAATCAAATCAAAATCGAAACTCGAAAAGTGCGAAACGAAACAAAACGAAGTGAAATGTAAAGTGCATAAGTTAATTTCCATATTATGTAAATTGCTTGCAAACAAATACAAATCGAAATGAACTAAAGCAATTGCCCAAAAGTTCAATGTACCGATTTTTTTTTTGGATTTTTTTTAATATTCGTTATACCGAGTGTCACCTATGAAATGAGATGAAATTAGCGTAAGACATTTTAGAGCTCGACACGAAATTTGGTTTTCAAATTTGTTGGGTTAATGAGGTTTTTTCTAGATTTATTTGGAGTTATTTTTAAATTCAACAAATTTTAAATGCAATTATTGATGAATATCTTAATATCAAATATTTCATAAAATTCAAAATTTTTTTTTGTTTTATTATAATAAATTGTTATTTGTATTACAATTAATTTGTATTATTATTATTAACATTTATTTTGAGTTATTTTTAAATTGAACCAGTTTTAAATGCAAATGCAGGAAAATTATTATATAATAAACATTTATGAGCTATTTTCAAATTCAACAATTTTTAAATGCAATTATTGATTAGTTTTTAAATTCTAAATATTTTAGAAAATTCGAAATTTTTATTTCTAATTTTAATAAATTATTATATGTATTACAATTAATTTTATTATTATTATAAACATTTATTTTGAGTTATTTTCAAATTACACAAATTTTAAGTGCAATTATTGAGTAGTTTCTAAGCTCCGAAGATTTGTAAAAGAATTACAAAAGACAAAGAAAAATTATTTTGTATTATTACTATTTTTAATTTAATAAAATATTAATATTTTTATAAACATTTATCTAGAGTGATTTTCAAATTCAGCAAATTTTAAATGCAATTATTGATGAATTTCCAAGTTCCAAATATTTTATAAAATTCAAAATTTTTTATTTCTTATTTTAATAAATTATTATTTGTAATACAATTTATTTTATTATTATTATAAACATTTATTTTGAGGTATTTTCAAATTGCATAAATTTTAAATGCAATTATTGATTAATTTCTAAAATCCAAAAAATTTTTTAGAAATACAAGAAACTAAGAATAAAATATTTTTAGATAAAAACATGTATTAAAAAATTAAATTTTAAATTGCACAAATTTTAAATGCAATTATTGATGAATTTCTTAATTTTGAATATTTAACAAAAACAAACAAAAATGAACTCGGAATAAAATTTGAAGAAAACAAAACAATATTAAAAAAATGGAATCACACATAAGAAATTGAAAAGAATATCAAGCTCATCAGCTTCACAGTTTTCTAAATATTCTTCCAAAACAACACACAAAACAAAAAACTCAAACGCAATTTCTTATCAATTTGGCACAAATCTATTATACACATATTTTTTATAGAAAGGTTAATTAATTTGCTCAGCAACAAAAAAAACAAAAAAAAATGCTATTGAAATAACATAAAAACAAACGTTTAATTAACCGCACGATATTTCAAAAAAGTTCGAGAATGAGCGAAAAATGCACGAAAAATTTGTAATTGCATTTGAGAAAAGTTGTTGATAAACTTTTATGCAATTGCATGAGCAAAATTAATTATTAATGTATATAAATATAAATTAGCCATTTGCACATTTACACACATTTTCACACATTTTCAATTTGCAATTGCCCCAAACTAATTTCCAACTGGCAGTTGTAAGTACTATTTATTTATTTTAATTAAGTTTCAATATCATTTGGATTTTCAATTTTCGGTATCATTTTCGGTTTTGGTTTCGGTTTCAGTTTCAATCGCCCACATATTAAATTATTCTTTTATTTATTTTGTTATTGTTGTTGCTGGGCATTGTTTAAACATTGTTAACGCGCTTTAATTCAATTTGCCGCATTGCATTTAATTGATTTTCGAGGCAGCTTAATTGCATTTCATTGTAGCCCTTCAGCGCAACACGCGTGGTAAACTCACAATATCTCAGCTACGTTTAGCTGTATCCATGTGTGTGTGTGTATCTTTTTTATGTATGAAATGTATCTGTGTATCTTTCCGTGCTCAATCTGAGCGCTGCGTACTTTATCGTGTCGCGATCGTCACATAACTGATGGAACCGGCAAACGACAAGCGTCGACAACGAAAATAACGACAACGACAGCTCCAAAAAAAACAACAACAACAACAATAACAATAACAGAAAACAACCCCAGCCGAAGCCGCAAATTGAACGCAAGACGATCAAGAAAACAAACGACGACTACAACGATCTTCAAAAGATCCAATACGATACGATACGATTCCGATTCCGATGCGATCCCATGCGATGACGAAGACGCAGCCAGAACCCCATTCAAAAGGTTTCATATTCCCCCCCTTTAAACAGTGGCTAAAACTGCTAAAATAGCGAGCAGTTTTTTGCAAGATCAAAGGTGCATTTTTTAAGTTTTTCTTACTATTCTAGTTTTTATTTTTGAGAGATACATAAAATATGAAAATAAAATATATAAAATTTAAACATAAATAAAATAAATTAAATTAATTGAAAATTATAAACAAATTTAAAAAAAATAAAAATAATAATAATTATAATAATAATAATAATAGTAATAATTCATGCATCACAATAGATTATAAAAAAATTAAAATTGTAAACTAAAATGAAAATTAATCTTACAACTGAAAACTAAAGCTTAAATTATTAAAATTTGTTACTATTTCTTTATACTTTATAATAATTGTAAATTGTTTAAGCTTAATATTATTTTAAAATCAATGATTGTGATAGTGACTAGTGTGTTAAATAATAAGCGTTAGCTTGTAGCACTAGGAATCGCAATAAAGAACTTATTTAATATTCATTTAAATTCCGTTTGAATGATACCAAAATTTCTTGAAAAAAAAAATATATTAAAAAAATTTTATATTTAATGAAACAAATTTAAATTTTATTATATTTATTTACATATATTAAATAAAAATAGGTACAACAATTTAAAATATCTATTACAATTCCATGACGCAGTCAGTTTATTAAATTAAAGTTACCAGAACATTAAGACTTACTCCATAAGTCCCTAAGCTTTTTTACTATTTATTATGTTTTTTTTATATAAAATAATTTTTTTTTTTTAATATGATACAAATTCATATTAAATAAAAACAGCTGCAACGATTATTAAATTTATATTACAATTCCATGCCTGCGTATTCCATATTTAATTAGTATTATACTCCTTCCCTAAAAACAGTGGGAAAAATGTCTAAAAATGTGCCAGAAATTTACTTATTATGTATATTTCCTACATATGGACTTAAAAATTATTGCTTTACAAACAAGGATTTTTGTAAAGAAAACAAATTAAACAAAAAATTAAATAAAACAAATTTTTATTAAAAAAAAACTATATAGTTTATACATATTAAAACAACTTAAATTATCTTTAAAGTGCAAAAGTTAAAAAGGTTTCTGTATTTTTAACTATTTTTATTTTTTTTTATTTTAAAAACAAACTCATACCTTAAACTTAAGTCATGTATTACCAAATTCTAGGCTCGAAATTTTGAATTAGCTTCAGTTCATCTAGACGTTTTTCCCACTGTACTTTATTCGAAGGGCTATTTCTCAACTTTCCCCATTCACTTACCCCAAAGTGCAAAGTTCAGTTCGTTAAAACGATTAGTCTCGAGTTTATTTCCCCTACTTGCATTAATTAACAGCAAGTGATTTGACATTCTTAACAAATAATTAGCTCACACATTGGCTGACTTTATGTAGTTATTAGATAGCGAAAAAAAACATTAGCTTGTACAGTTTGTCTAGTCTATTGATTCATAGTCGCCTCTACTACAATTAATAAACTGATGAACAAGTCTCTGAAACTGCATCTAAATATAGATCCACTTAAAAGCCTAACCCAACAATCTCAATGTATTATAGTTAACCGTATAATTATTAAACTAAGTAGCCTCAATTAGTCTTGAGTTTTTTATAACTTTGTCGCCAGGGAATAAATTTCTCTGAGATTTAGCTTTGATTAAAAAACTACTACAATACTCTCTGGTTTTTATTTTTAAGCAATAGTCTATCCTATAATTAATACCCTATTCTTTTATAGTTATAGCTATTCGTTTTTCTTCCTAGCACTAAAGTACATAAGATTACTTAGTATAAAAGCAGATGTCACAAATGTCAAAATTAAATTGATTGACAAAATTATTCTCTTTACCAGCAACTATTGTGAATAACAATTTTTGAATCATATACACAACTGGCCAAATTAATAAGTACACTCTTTCTTTTACTAAAACAGCTATTGTACGTCAATTCTTCAAATTTTAAAAATATATTTGGAAAGGTCATCTAAATTCCGTTTGAATGATGCATAACTGTCCTTAACCCATTAAGCACCCATTGAAATATTCAAATTTTAAAAAAAGTCAACTTTCAAAACTTTTTCCTCGATTTTTTAAAAAAAATGTTGGGGTGCAAAAACATTCTTCAAACAATTTAAGGAGTGACTGCAAAAAAATCTTTTTGCTTTTATTTTTTATAAATTTTTGAAAATTGCTTAAAAGGCACTTTTTGTATGAAAATTACAAACAAGTGCCTTTTAAGCAATTTTGAAAAATTTTAAAAAATATTATCGAAGAGATATTTTTTGCAGTTACTATTTAAATTGTTTAAAAAAACTTTCTGCATCCCAACATTTTTTTTAAAAAATCGAGGAAAAAGTTTAGAAAGTTGGCTTTTTTAAAATTCGAATAGTTCAATGGGTACTTAATGGGTTAAGGAAAATTATGCATCATTCAAACGGAATTTAGGTGACCTTACCAAATATATTTTTTAAATTTGAAGACTTGACTTACAAAAGCTGTTATAGTAAAAGAAAGAGTGTACTTATATAATATGGCCAGTAGTGTATATGTATAATGTTTTGTATTAATACTAAGAAAGTTGTGTCGTTAATCTGCCATGAGGCAGATTATTCCATAATTTATCAGCACACGCAAAGAAATTATTGTCACAGCAGAAAAGTTTTGTTTCTAACCGTAATTAAGTAATTTGTTTTTCTCGAGCCCGCAAAGTTTAACAACTGATATAAATAGTTCGCTTCTTTTGTAAAAATTAATTTGTGCAATAGTATAAATGTCCTAAGAAGTATTGGGGAATTCAGATATAAAGCAAATATTTGCTTGGTATAAATTGAGTTGTGGTCAGTTTTTTCATATTAAATATAAACCTTGCAATAGCATTAAAAGCAACACTAAGTTTGTTTTTGCTTCCAGAGTCACAATTGCCGAAAATCTCTATTCTTTAGTTTGTCGTCTAGTTTTGTGTTCTTTCTCCTGAATCTGAAGCGAAATATATTTTTAATATAATTACACTGTGATAGTTTTTTTAAAAAAAAAAAAAAGACATGACCAAACTCAACGGTTTCCTCCTATTTCGGGTCCTACGAATCGAACTGCATCATTAGTTTTTTGAGTTACAATGATGGTTTCATACAAAATTTTTCGCGGAAGTTTTTGAACAAGTTCAGGCTGTAACTTGTACGGTATTGGTTTTTTTGGTTAACTTTCTTCAGCAAAGTTGCCTAAAATAGTTCAGGCTACAAGTTTGTAGAGCATACGGAACCTCCAAACTGTTGTTTTGGAGGTGTTTTGGGTAAATTTGTAATTTTTATGAAAACTAAAAATTTTATGTCATTCAAACGGTATTCGAATGACCTTTCCATTGATGCCAAACTTTGCATAAATGAAGTTCAAGCTTTGAGTAGAATTAACTTTAAATGGTGCCAAAATACTTATGCCGGGGACTGTATTTATCAGACCTCATTTTACTCTTTTTCTTCAAACCGCATCCTCAAAAACAAACCACGAAATCTCTCCAATTTTGGAATCAGCTCACAGCACATTTGTGATTTCCGACCTTTCCTAAAAGCACGCAACAAATTATGCGAGCAAATTAATGTCAACATCTAAAAGTATGCTGTGAAAAGTGTTTGCTTGAAAATGTTTTTTAGACAGTCCGTGTTGATGATGATGATGATGTCTGTGAGTCTGTGAGTCAACGCAGCGGTTTTTTGATCGGGGCTATTAAGAAATTGTGACAATTTCCATTTCCGTTTCCGGCCAAATGGATAACCTCGCTCAGGATGCCGCACACTTTATAGATTTGTGCAGGAAATTGCGAGTATTCAACGGAAATTTCAACATTTTCACTCGTGCGAAACTTGCACGTGGGGTGAAAAACGAAAATTGACGGGGAAAGGGGATTTGGACCCGGGTCAAATAGAGCTGATAGTCTTAACACTTTTTTTTCAAATTGATAAGACGTCGCGTCATTCACATTATTATCAATGGATGTAGTTTGCAAAAAAAAAAAAATATATTGCAATAGATGCAAATTTTTGAAATGTTGTCAGGCAAATCGAAATGGGGAAAGCACCCGAAATAATAATATTAAAACCCAGAGTCGAGTTAACCGTTCAGAACATTGGGGCTGACTCATGATATTACTTTGGGAGCATGCAGAGAGAATCCAAAAAATATTTATAAACAAATGTCTTAGCAATTCCAAAAAAAGACGCATACTCACATTCGTCTAGTATAAACAATCGAGTGCTTTGCCATTTTGCATATTGATCTGAATTTGTTGTTCTCTATACCCTACAAAAGGGTATATTGACTTATTCTATGAATATTTGCTTATAGCATATATTTTACAATTATGTTAATTACTTATAATTATTATGGAATACAAAACTTTTTGGTCTTAATTTTTTTTTTAATAATAAAATAATTTAATAGTTTAAGTGAAATGGTTTGGAAATAATTTTATTCACAAGGTAATTTATTACTTTTATTAATTTCAATAAATCTATTTATTTATTATTAATAAAATTGGGTACAGATCGAATGATTACAATATAATTGTAATTTACAATATTCACATAACTATTTATTTTTTAATATTTATTTAAATATTGCAACTTATTCTTTTTATTTCACCTATTCATACTAACTTAAATTTCTTACATTATATATTTTGTACATATATTTTTACAGCTCAGTTAAATTTTGTTTTAATATATAATTTGAGAATTAAAATTGTATTCACATGGTTATTTATTTTTTCTATTTATTTAAATAAATCTTTTTATTTTTATATTATTTCGAATAATTACATATTATTGTAGTTTACAATATTCACAGAGTTACTAACTTAGTTTTATATTCATTTTAATATTGCAACTAATTTTATTTATTTCACCTATTTATACTAACTTAAATTTCTTACATTATATATTTTTTACATATATTTTTACAGCCCAGTTAAATTTTTTTTTAATATATATTTGAGAGTTAAAAATTAATTTTTATACATTTTCAATTCAAAATATCTTTCAGTTTTTTAACTAAGACCTTACAAAATAGTGATACTTGAAACTATTCACTAGCTTCCTTATTACGACTACTGAAATTAGTGTACTTTAAATTTAGCATACTTTTTGGGGAGCATGAACTCTTAAATTTAGGGTATCTGCTAGTCCAGCAGTCGATATGGTTAATAATTCTGCGTTGTGGGCCAAGCGATAAGCATATAAAAACATCAACAACATCATTTTATATAAATTCTTAAATTTACAGTAGAGAAAGCGCGCAAATGTCGTAAGTACATTCATTTGTGATTAAACACACTCTCACACACACACACACACATACACACACCCACACACACTGAGACAGATAGACAGACACACCATGTGTTTCAATTGTTGAAATGAAGAAAGATTAAACATTCGAATCGCATTCGCCTCAGTTGCGCATCAAATCTTGACAACGTCGGGCCAAAGTGAATAAAACATTATATATTAAAAATTTACGAATAAATATTGAATAAAATAAATAAATAAAAAATAACAATAAAATGGAGTCAACGCTAATGGGAATCATATTAATGATGCTATTTGGAATTAGCCAAGCAACGCCGCTAAACAGAAGTAAGTTGCGAATTCTAAATGAGACTGAAGAATTATAAAAAAATTTAAATCTAGTAAAAATTATTTGGATTAAATGGGAAAATCTTAAATGTAATATCTGGAAAAGTTCTTATTGACTTCGATTTTTTTTTTAATTTTTTACTTTAAAAAAAACACATACCCAAAAATCCAAATAAAAAAATACAAAAGTAAAAGCGCCAGAAAAATTTTTAATTATAAAATATCAAAACTTATAATAGAAGCTGGTTGTAAATTTTTTTTGATTAAAATAGAAATTACAAAAAAATATATTTTGTATTAAAATATTTTTCTTAAATATATTTAATATTTATAAAAAAAAATTAAATGTAGTAAAACTTATTTGGATCAAATGAGAAAATCTTAAATTTAATATCTGGAATAGATCTTATTGATTTAAATTCTTTTAAATTTAATTACCAAAAAACTTAAAAAAAATGCAAAAAGTAAAAGCCCCAAAAAAATTTAAAATTTTAAAATATCAAAACTTATAAAAGAAGCTGGTTTTAAATTTTTTTTAGTTAAAATAGAATGCACATATTAAGTATAATTTTTTAATGCACAATATTTTTTTTGTAGTTTTTATTATATGTATTTTGTATTAAATTTGTGCTGATTTTAATATGTGCATTCCATATCAAAAAAGTTTTGAATTATTTGATTATTTATGGCGATAACTGATAACGATAACTCTTCTAGCATTGTCCAGCAAGCGTTACAATGTACAATTCTGCGCGGATACGTACAGTGGGCGACAACTCTATGTCGGCGAGATCTTCACACGACCCGGCCAATGCATCCGTGTGCAATGTCTGGGCACGTTGCAGCTGTGGGAGGACAGGTGGGTTGTCAACTCATGCGAAATAATAATTTGTAATCATGGTTGCCACTTTATCAAAATATTAAGCGAACAAAATGTGGCAACCGTGTTCGTAACTCCCCTGCTAATCCGCCATCTTCTCTATTTCTCTCTCTTTCCTCCTCGTTGCAGCTGCCAAGTGCCAGCGGGTCTAAAAGGAACCTGCGTTGCTTTGCCCGCAACTGAAGCGAATCTCGATTATCCGAAATGTTGCCCACTGTACGAGTGCAAAACATATGAATCGAACTCGCGGGGGGAAGTGGAGCAAACGCATACGTATAATCACAGTGGAAAATTGATTCAAACGAATGTGGCCGAGGTGGTTTTCATCAACAAGAGCCGGCGAATGGGATCAGCTGATGTACCCACTGCCCCAGTCCGCAAATATCAGGTGTAAACATACATACACTTAGCACAGCATTTATTCGTACACTCGCAATATTAAATTATTTTACTTCATACAAAATAAATCGTTTTTTTTAACATGATTAGAGATTATTTTTCATTGGTCAATTAAGTTTATTTTGTTGCATATATTAAGTCCAAAAACTGAGCGTATGAATAAATATTGTGCTGACTGTATTAGTACATGTATGTGCATTTGTATGTGTGTGTGTGTGTGTGCAGGTCCTTTACTGTGTGATGCTTGTATCAATTAGGCCGTAATTAGTTATACATTTGCTGTACTGTTATGTATTGTTTATTTGTCCATGCCAATTATATGAAATGTACCAAACATAATTTACTTTTACATAATCAAAACTTAAATTCTACGCAATTGGCGCCATGTTTTTCACTTTGCGCAGGGTTGTTTTACATATCGATAAATTGTTCGATACCCAACCATCGATAGTTGCAGCAGACAGCACGAAACATCGCATTAAGCCTATATCGATATATCGATCACGTCGTCATTGTCACTCTATCGAAAAGTATCGAAGTGTTAGCAAACAAATAAAACATTCTAGAAGAAAATCAAAATAAATAAACAGAATTCATTTTGTTTCAAGTTACATACTTACAAATTGAACGAAAAGCAGTAAATAATCGATTGCGGTGAAGCAAAAGCAAACTTTTTGGCATTAAACGTTTAATTCACATACGACCACAACGAATTTCGTCAGAACGACAAAATGTTGCTAAGACTTGCATTATCCACGGCACGTCCCAATCTCCTATTGGGCAAATCCTCACAGGCCTTTTTGCAGTGCAAGCCCAGCTTGAACAGCGTACGCAGCTATGCACGCGGACCAGTACGCAGCACCCGTGCACCTGTTGAACAGGTACGCGCGCCTCCCACTCTCAAGGAGAAACTGATGGCGCCGCCGAGTGCCAATGGTAAATAAATCGCATAGAATTTGCAATAAATCATTACTTGTGTAAATTAATTTTCTTACTCTCGCTTAGCTTATTCGATGGGCAAGGGCGCTGTTGCTGGCGCTGCCGTTGTTGGAATGGGAGCTCTGTGCTATTATGGCGTCGGTATGGGCAAACACACGAGCATCGCGGACAATGCCATGTGAGTGCGAGTGCAGGTGCATGGTGTAACCATGCCAAGGTGCCGTCAGGGCGCAACTTCTATGAGGTTGCTTTTTTCTGTACCGAGTCCATTAAAAATGGGCAAATGGTTGAGTGTAAGGAATATGGAACTATACATTTTCTTTACTTATCACTGCGGACGATAGTCCGATAGTGACGAAAGCAGCAAGAAGGGTGCGAAAGGCGACTAGCAATATATACGGGAAGAATAGAAAATTATAAAAAATACTAGCAAAAATATTTTTGAAAAAAATTTTTGCAGTCACTTTTAGAATTGTTTGAAGAATTTTTCTGTAACAAAATATTTTTTGGAAAAAATTTAAGAAAAAAGTTAAAAAAATTAATTTTTTTAAAATTCAAAATTTTCGATGGGTACTTAATGGGTTAAAGAAATTTTTGCATCATTAGAACGGGGTTTAATTGAATTAAAGATTAATATAAGAGCCCCGCATCAAAACATCTTTTTTATACGCAAATTTTACAAATTTATGCTGTATGAAAAGCATTAGTGGTTCACTATAGCTTAAAAGTTTGAATGAGGACTTGTTTCCCATTAAAAATCTAGAAACTTTTGTTCTACGACTTTTTCTAAAAATTGCTAATTTAGCGGCAAATTCATAAAAAATAAATTTTTGTCACTCAGCACTGCCCAAAAAAGTAATATTTTTTAGGTATGATGAGTTGAGCGCAATGTGCCGAGTGAAAAAATTTTTTTTTTAATAATTTATATGTAAAACTTTATATTATTCGTCACATAATTATGTATCTGAAATTTTGGGGCACGATAAGGTTTTCGTCACTAGACTTTTACCTCGTGAAGAGGCTTTTTTTTATAAGATTTCTCGCATTGCTATAAAATTCCATATGACGCAAATACGCCACCTTATAAAATTGTTTCATGATGCAAAATTTTTAATTATGGTGAAATTACAAATTTAGTTTTATTTGAGTATGACACCTTATAAATAGATTTCCCAACATCTTCTTAAAAATGCCACCATGGCTATAACTAGACCCTGTATCTACGATGCACACAGGGTCTATTGGACTACGGCAGTCTCTTTTCCACTAATATCACAATTTATTAAGAATATTTTCTTTATCAGCATGTGGCCACAATATGTCAAGGATCGCATTCATTCGTCCTACGGTTTCTTTGGCGCCTCCTGCTTGATTACGGCAGCTGCTGCCGCCGGCGTTTTCCGCTCTCCGCGCCTGCTCTCCTTGGCCTCTCGCGGTGGCTTACTGGTAAGTCCTAAGAGCGTATGCACAGTGGTCCCACAACTGTTTATTTTTTGACAAACATTCCATTTGAAAAGTTAGTGCACATGATACATATTCACACTTGCATATATTACAAAAATCCTCATTTGAATTTAAAATTATTATTTCTTTTTTTGGATTTCTTAGCTTTAATTCCAAGTTACATGGTTCCTAGTTTGATTTTTTTTAATTTGCATTGCAAAATGTTGGTTATCTTATCTTATATTATTCTTTACCAGGAACCGTAATCATTAAGTTTTCTTATAAAAATTAGAGAGTAATGGTTATATGGATTTTGAGCAATAATATGTATAAAAATCTGACTATAATCATTAAATTTAATCAAAACGAAGAAAATTCATAAATTGTAATTGTTTTTTTCTCAAAAACTCAACTTAATTTAAATATTTACACAAAAGATGTGGGATTCTTTCCCAATTTCGTTGAAAATACTCATTAAATAAAAAAATTCTATTCTATTTAAGATTTATTTCACTTGATTTAAAATAATACTTAAAACAAAAATTGTAAAAAGAAAATTTCATATTTAAATGAACATAACAAAAATTAATATTTGTACATAAGAATTTCTTATAGCTTTTGAGTATTCGTTATAAGAAAAAGTTAAAATTTTATAGTTAACAACATATCTACAAAAAATTAAAATTTTGAATTGAACAAAAGTTGAATTTCTGCCAAAAAAATAAAATACATATTTGCAATTCAGGACACTGTGGTTAAAGTTAAAGAAATCGCTCGTGACACGCTAGAGAAACAATACTTGCACTCACACTAACACAAACTTGTCTCTCATTGTCTCTCCCTCTCTCTCTCTGTCGTAGTGGACATTCGCGTCGCTCGCACTCGTGATTGGCAGCGGGGCCGTGACCCGTTCCATTGAATACAAAAGGGACTTGGTCCCAAGCATCTCGCCTGGGCGCTGCACTGTGCCATATTGGGTGCTGTCATTGCCCCACTGTGCTTCATTGGCGGCCCGATTCTAACGCGCGCTGCACTCTACACTGGCGGCATTGTCGGTGGACTGTCCACAGTCGCTGTCTGTGCGCCCAATGATAAATTCTTGTATATGGGTGGCCCGTTGGCAATCGGTCTTGGTGTTGTATTCGCTTCCTCCTTGGCATCCATGTGGCTGCCACCCACCACTGTTCTTGGCGCTGGTAAGTAGTCAATCTCCTAGCAGCAAAAATTTTTTATCTTTAACGAACTTCGATAATATCGACTATCGATAATATCGACTTTATCAATTTTTCTGTTGCTGAAAAATTCCGATAAATGTTATTTGCAAATTGTATTCTTTAACGAACTTCAATAGTATCGACTATCGATAATATAGATCTTTCTGTTGCTGCAAAATTCCGATAAATGTTAATCGAAAACTTGATTTTTTAGGCCTAGCTTCGATGTCGCTTTATGGTGGACTTGTTTTATTCAGCGGTTTCCTCCTCTACGACACTCAGCGTCTGGTGCGCAAGGCCGAGACGTATCCCCAATACGGCTATGCGCCCTTTGACCCCATAAATGCGTAAGTACAAGTTGCAAACGTTTTCTTTAAAACCTTTATAATAATTTCGTTTTCATTTGCAGTTCAATGTCTATCTATATGGACGTATTGAATATATTCATTCGGATTGCGACCATTATGAGCGGTAACCGTCGTTAATTAATTATCAAAGCAGTTGTGATGCAGTAAAACTAACTTATGATATACAAATATAAATTTAAATAAAGCTATTACTGAGCCTACCCTCATATATTAGGCCATGAAATGTGCATAAATTATGGTTTTTCTATTATTTATTATATGAAATCATTATCGACGAAAATGTTCTGGATCTTGCTGAAATTATTAACTAGAAGGCTTGCGTTTGAATTGCAAAAACAAAATATGTATTTATTTATTCTAATACAATTAAAAATTTCGAAATTCTGCTAAGTTTCCAATATTCTAGCTTCAAAATAAGAGAAAATCTCACAAAAAAAACCTCTTTACGAGGTAAAAGTCTAGTGACGAAAACATTTTCATGCCCCAAAATTTCTGATATCCAATTTTGTGACGAATAATATTAAGTTTTACATATAAATTATTTTAAGCAAAATTTTGGCACTCGGCACATTGCGCTAAAATGTATCAATTCTTCATACCAAATAAAACTCACTCACTGTTTTGCGCAGTGCCGAATGCAAAAATTTTGCTTAAAATAATTTATATGTAAAACTTAATATTATTCGTCACAAAATTGGATATCAGAAATTTTGGGGCATGAAAATGTTTTCGTCACTAGACTTTTACCTCGTAAAGAGGTTTTTTTTGTGAGATATCAGAAATTTTTGAATAAGACCTCAGAAATTTTGAAATTGCAATATTTTTTGACAGTATAGCTTTGTCAACTTTGATTATTGTTTGTACAAGCTAAAGCAAATTGTCTGGCAACACTTTACAAACACACATGCCCAGCGCAAAAGCTATCAGCACTCTTAAACTCTGGGTGCTATGACACTTTGCTGCTGCTATCCTATTCCCATTCTAAGTAAAATGTATGTATTCAGCTAACAGATAATTTCCGCATTACGCTGCAAGCAGTGCAAAAAGCCCTTCGAAATACCTTTTCAACGATATATAGATCGCATCTGTAGCTTCTATCGTTTGGATGCTATGGTGGTTTCAATTTTAGCGGTTTTTAGCGATTTCCCGCTAAACTAGCGATTTTTCGCAAAAGTCGTAGAGCAAACGTTTCTAGATTTTTGAACAGGAACAAGTCCTCATTCAAACATTTAAGCTATCCAAACAATCAAACTGGCTGCTATGACACTTTGTTGCTGCTGCCCTATTCCAATTCAAAGTAAAACGTATATATTCAGTTAATAGGTTATATCTTCCAAACCTATCGGTAAAATTTTTTGTGTCATATATCAAAAAACGCGAAATTTTACAAACTAAAACATATTGAAATTTAAAAAAAATCGTTAGCGGCGTTTTCTCAAAAACCGCCAAAACGTGGGGGAAAATACCTTATGTCACCTGTAGCAATTTACCTATGTACTTTAGAAAAAAAGTTAAAAGGTATGCATAACAGCCCTTCAAAATACCTTTTCAACGATATATAGATCGCATCTGTAGCTTTTATCGTTTGACTGCTATAAGGGTTTTAATTTTAGCGGTTTTTAGCGATTTCCCGCTAAACTAGCTTTTTTTCGAAAAAGTCGTAGAACAAACGTTTCTAGATTTTTGATCGGGAACAAGTCCTCATTCAAACTTTTAAGCTAAATCAACGATTTGATCCTTACAAACAAACAGACTGACTTTTCATCTCGTTTTGAGAAACGCACCAAAAATTTCAAAATTAATTATCTTCTGAACCAGTGATCGGATTTTGATGATCAAGGTGTCATTCGACGCGTATTTTTGATTAGAATAGTTAAAAATTAAAAAAAAAATCAAAAAGGCTTCAACGGCCCCATTAGCTCCAATCATTTAAATTTTGCCCCTCCCACTTACACCTGTTTATCTCACGAACCAGGTGAGTTTTCAAAAGTCTTAGTATGCACATTTGTAAGTTTAATTGATACCTTTCGATCGGTATATAGCTCGACCTGATCGGGCAGTCATAGCAAATTTTCCATTCTTCCTGTGTATATATGCTAGTCGCTTTCGCACACTTCGTGCTGCTTTCGTCACTAGCGCGGACTGCCGTCCGCAGTGATACCAAAAAAAAAAAAATAAATACTACCCAAAAAGACCTAAATCTGACAATCGAAGCTTTTTTGTGGTAACAAGGCTGCCACTATCGGTGATTCTTTTTCTGAGAACCAAGGCTGCCACACGTTTCAAGCTTATTCAGAACGATACGACAACTTTAGACAAAATTGTCGGCAGGACAATGTGCAATACGGATTTGTGCAGATGTTAAAAGGTTTTGAGCTTAAAATAATTGAAATTGTGATTTAAATGCCTGGTTGGCTTTGGCAACAGTGTCACTAATGTCGAATCAAAAACAATAGTTGTCGTGTCGAGCACTTTGCACCCCTAAAATAGAAAAAAAAAAACCAACAAAAACAGAACATACACAAAATCTTGCATTTGTTAGTAGTAATAAAAAATCATTAACTTATTGCTGAATAATATTAAACGTGGACAAACGTGTTGCAGGTGTTGCAACGAAGCAGTAGAAGAAACTATTCAGCTGCAGGCTGCAAATCAGGACTGACAACTGCAACGGGTAAGAAGAGAGTCAACGGAACCGGCGTCTGGTCTTGTCTAGCCTGCGCCATGGTGCAATAATTAACAAGGTTGACGTACATATTTAAGATTGTTTGCGTTATTTTAAATATTTTTTTTGTTGAAAACAAGACGTATAGTGAATAGTATAGTATGCTGTAGTGAATTAATATATATGTATTTAAGGTGTAGTAAAAACGCCACCTTGTTAATTATTCCAACATGGACTGCGGAGCCGCGCCCTTCGTCCTGCGCCGCACAGTGGTTCGCTCGTCGAAAACAGGTGGCAAAAATCATAATTCGCATTGGTCCGCTAATTTGTATCCTCCTTAAACTATGAGCTGGGCTTTGGGGTCACGATTTGACTTTATTAAATGATTCCTTGAGTATTCAAGAAGATAATAAAAAAAATAATAGTTTATTCCTATAATTATGCCCGATTGAAGTTGCAAAATATTTAATATTTCCGGACTTTACTTTTTCGACATAGACTTAATTTTCCAAATTAAGTCATTAATTTCCGACAAAAAAAAACAAAGAAAAATCAGGGACTGTAATCATTGTGTTATTAAAAAATTTTGAAATAATGATTAAGTTTTATAGATTGTCTCACAAAATAATGATAACTTTTAAGTTGTACTTTACTTCTGTACCAATATTCATTATTTTTGATATAAAAAAAAAATTAAAAATACTTAAATAATAATTATTATTTCATGAGATTTATATTTTGCTCAAAATAAAACTTAAGTTGTAGTTTCGACTTTTTCTTAGGGAATAAAAGCAAAGAAGATACATATTCCTAGTCTATAAGCCAAGACAAACCATACATTTACGAACAAAATTTCTTGTGAAGAGCATCAAATTAAGCTTTGTCGAAATTACAATTTGAGTTTTTTTTTAGCAAAAAATAAAACTAATGAAATGATTATTCTTTGTTTTTTTTTTGCTTTAATATAATAATTATTTGTTGAGAAGTAAAGCATAACTTAAAATTAATAATTATTTTGTGAGCAAATCTATAAAACTTGAAAAGTTTTTAAACATGGTGAAAATGCATAAATGAGCCATAAAGATGAATATTGGTATTTTTCTCGGTGACTCTAAGTTATTCAGGCCTGTTCCGGTTTTCACTTTTCATTTTATAGCATTTAGTGAAATGCATTTATTCGCTTTGCACTTAACCTAAGAATTTAAAAATGATCGTTTTTCACTTTATCCGACTTATACTTATCAACTCAAAGTGATATCAATCCGCAGAATTTCACCGAAATGATATTAGAGCAGGTTAAAGAAATTCACTTCCGCAAAATCTTACCGAAAGTGAAAACCGGAACAGGCCTGATTATTAATTTAATATTTAATATTAAAATTTAATACAAAAAATTGATTACAAAAAAAAAAAACAAATCATTGTTTGCAGTTCCTGAGAAAAATTGTAATGTAAGTTTTTTTTGTCAAAACATTTACTTAACTGCATTTAAAATTACCGACTAACAGCTAAGCTGATTGAATAGTTAACGATTTTTGCCACCAACTTGAAGCAAACAAGCCCACTGTGCGCTAGCCGGACGGCTGTTAAATCGATAAGAGATATTTTTTTAAAACTTCAATATCGATAACATTTCGATATAATTTGTTTGACAAAAATAACGATAATCTCACTAGTTAACATACGATGACAAGAGTTTTATAAATTTTAATACGAAATTTAAATTAAAAAATTTGAATTTTTGCAGTCAGAATTGCGGCGCAGCCAAAGGAAGAAGAAAGTGAAATGGAGCGTCGTTATTTGAAGAATCCGTTTGCGGATTTCGCGGGCGGCGAGAATACGCCCTTTGCCAGCGATGAGGAGCACATCAAGACGCTAATCTGTACGTATGTGGACGCGATACTGGAGCATTGTCACCCGAATAGCGATGAGGAGGACAATCGCGGGGATCTGTATGTGGGCAATGCGGGGATTGCGTACATGTTCTGGAAACTGCACAGCTGCGAGCCGACGCGTGATCTCTATCCGGCACTGGAGCACGCGGTGGCCTTCATACGGAACGCGAAGGCGAATGCGAAACGTTATAAGAAACGCTCCTCGGAGCGCTATTCGTTTCTGTGCGGCAATGCGGGCATTTATGCCATATCCGCGGTGATTTCGCAGTCCACACAGAATACGGAGGAGCTGTCGAATGATTTGGCCAGCTTCAAGTCGGGCATACCCGCCAGCAAGGAGTTTATGCACACCAAATACGGTTGCGATGAGATTTTGGTTGGACGTGCCGGCTATTTATCCGGTTGCTATTGGTTGAATGATGTGCTGCCGGAGAAGAAGATCACGGACGATGATCTCGTCTCGATTTGCCAGCTCATCATTAACAGTGGACGCGAATACAGTAAACTGAATAGTTCCCCGCTGCCTTTGATGTATCAGTATCATGGCACCGAGTATTTGGGTGCTGCCCATGGTCTCTGTGCCATACTCCATATGCTTCTGGACAGTCCCTGGTTCCGCACTGTGCCCATTTCGGCGCCCGCCGCCGAGCTGCGTGATATTAAGCGCTCCATTGATTTCTTTTTGGATTTGCAAGATACTGAAGGCAATTTTCCCGTTGCTCTCGAGGATTTGCGCTCGGGCAGGGATAAACGTTTGGTGCATTGGTGTCACGGTGCACCCGGTGCTGTCTATGTGCTGGCCAAGGCATATTTAATCTTCAAGGAGGACAAATATTTGAATGCCCTCAGGCGTGCTGCGGATTTGGTCTGGAAAAAGGGTTTCCTGCGCAAGGGACCTGGAATTTGTCATGGCGTTGCTGGCAATGGTTATGTCTTCTTGCTGCTCTTCCGTTTGACCAACGACATGAAGTACCTGTATCGGGCGCACAAGTTTATGGAGCTGCTGACGAATGCGGAGTTCAAGCAGCGAGCCAGAGTTCCCGATCGTCCGCATAGTTTATACGAGGGCGTGGCCGGCACCGTGTGTTTTCTGGTTGATCTCTTGGAGCCGGAGCAGGCGCACTTTCCCTTTATGGATGTCTTTCACTAGAGAAACGTTCCACTCTCCCTCTCTCTCTACCTCTTTCGCCTCATTCCATTATCGCATGCCACTCATCTGATATCAGGGAACATTTCTCAAACGATTTTTCTAGTCATTTATATTAATTTGTTTTTATTTTTTTGTTGCTTAATTTGCTTGTTGAATCGGAGATCTCAGTGTGTACTTCCCCTTTTTCCTTCCCCCCCTCCCCCACTCCCTCAATTGTGTGCGTGGCGCCAATCATTCTCATATCAAAATTCTCTGTGCTTTAAGCTAAGCAATTAAATAATATACATTATAATAATACGCATATTCATATATCTATATATATATATATTTATTATATATATACAACAATACTTATACAACATATATTTATATACAAAATACTTACCAATCAACATACACACACACATAAATATACTGTGCTTTATACCTACGAGTAACTCCCATTAAGAGCTCCAAAATTCTATTGTCAATAAAGATTATACTATAAATATGTTTTCATGTGCTATTTTCATTTCAATTTCGGCGCGCGCCGTCTTTTGTTAGTTATCGTTACCGTAGTTTTGTAGTTATTGAATTTTTAATATCGACGCAGTGGAGACTAAATTTCAAATATGCCGCCTATCGATACTTATCGTTATCGTAGTAGCGTAGATTTTGAAAGGTGGCAGCCATCAGGTTTCATG